>JAWQEG010003986.1:10000-95988 GCA_033782935.1 Petrolisthes cinctipes | reverse complement strand
ATTGTTTGAAGGGCTCGTTTACCTCCAACTTTCAGACTACATCACAGGGTTCCTTAAATGGAAGGGAGGCCAGAACGGTATAGGTATTAAGAAAGATAGATAAGGCAATAAATAAAAGGGATCTTTATTCTGCATCTATTGTAGGCATTGTTCTGGTGACTGATTCAAGTATTAGTCAAATAACATTACTTGAAAAGTTTGGTATTAGAGAATTAATGTACTAAATCGTGTAGTACTTACGAACCCTTGATGTCACAGTGGTGTATACGAATTCCCGAGACAGACTGTACACTCGTGGACAATATTTTCAATCACCATGAAACTTGAAGGCAGTATTAGTGATGATTTACAGGAAATAACATGAAAGATAATATATTGATTGTAGTAATTTTTGTTGTTGGCACGTCTATTTCGGCGACACAATAAAAGTCTTCTCAGGTTGAAGTGTATTACCCAAAAATGCTTGATAATCATCGTCTAGGAGGAGAATGTATAGAATTGAATGAATATAGGCAATTGGTTAGAAAATTGTTTATCAGCGTAACATTTTCACCCATTCTTCCCTTCTTGTGATGAAATTATGCATAAGGAAGAAGTAGGTTTTCAAAAGCTCCACTCTCAACTGGTAACAAGATTTTAAAATTGAAACTTTTCAGAGATATAAGGCTAGGTATCTATAAATTTGATAAAGACCCAATCTATGTATTTATTAGGAATTTATCTATATGGATCCATTATTAAGATTCCATCGTCTATATCAAATATCTACCAATTAATTAGATGTTTGATGCTTACTAATAATCACATTTGAGTGACTCGTGTAAATGTTTCATACTTTCCGTTTCTTCACTAGCTCATGAATTCCAATAAATAGGTAATGTACCTGATTTTATACAAGCACCTACTCACTCATTTTCAAAACAATAACACCATATAAGCGTGAAAACATTTGACAGCAATTATATTTTAGTTACCCCTGTCCATGTTGAGTTATTATTAACCACGACTGCACGTACTTTACTGAATGCAGTCCACAAATTAGTACTGGATATTTTTCTTAATTATGAATAGATCAGATTTTTTTTTTTCTTGTGCACTTTATATTTAGTTTTTCTGTACTACTTTCTCTATTTAGACTTACAATTATTCTCTCGTCTATAATAGTATTTATATTCTTTTGTGTTCGTACCCTGATCTAATATGAAAGGTCAACAAAACCCATATGCATTTATTTTACAAAAGGTAAAGAAAACCATATGTATTTATTTTAAACTATTTCCTGGGATCATTACAACCCATACCACTCATCTTCATACTTCGAAGCCTCTCCCTAGATCAACCAGGTGTAATCCCGTCTACAAAATTTATTAAAAAAAAAAACTAAAATAAACTGAGAAATTCGTATTCGGGCATATCAAAGTAACGATATGCTACTTCAATGCAAATTTGGAGATCACTCATGCAAGTCCCCTTAGGAAACCCCCGGGCCCCCCTTAAACACAGGGGGGCCCACCGGGGTTCCTTCAGGTAACTGCAGAGTGTAATACTTCCCCCCTCGGTCCCCAGCACCAAGGGGGGAAGGGGGTCACATCTACCCAAAGACTGCACCACACACACATATACACAACAGCCTGCATACTGAAAGGCTCACCCACATACTAGTTGGTGTGTGTGTCTGTGTGTCGAGGGCTGTGTAGGTGTGTGTGTGTCGAGGGCTGTGTAGGTGTGTGTGTGTCGAGGGCTGTGTAGGTGTGTGTGTGTCGAGGGCTGTGTAGGTGTGTGTGTGTGTGTGTGTGTGTGTATGTGTTGAGGGCTGTGTACGTAGGGCTGTTGTGGGGGGGGGTGTAGTGGGCGTGTGTGTGTGTGTGTGTGTGTGTGTACTGGGTGTGGGTGTGGGTGTGTGTATAGAGGCATGATACAGTCTTCAGGAGAGTGGAGCCCCGCGCCAGTACACGTGTCCGCACAATGCTGGACTCACCCAATACAACAGGAGTTAGGAGTGTGTACTGGCGCATCACACCACATTATCTTCACCTGCAACATCACAACCTGCAATAAAAACAAATATTTCTTCATTAATATACTCCCTTCTATACTGCAGATTCCAATTTATTTGCAAACATTTAACTCGCAAAACTCATTACTTTTGATCTATTATTTCTTTTCATGTCAACTTTATTACTTTTTCACAAGTAACTACCTCTTATTATTTACTCTTAATTCCATTCCCTCCATCAAAATTACTTTCTCTACTCCATATATTTTTCGTATTACATTTACAAATAATAATACACTTACAGGCCAAAGCATAATCAGGGCTGCCAACTTTTATAATTATTGTAATTTGAGTCACCGTCGTTCTGTTTCATCATTGTTCATGCTCTTCAAAATCAGAAGTAATGTGCTGCCTGCTCTTAACTAGTCTCTGCATGTTCCAGCTCGTGGTGCGTTGGACTCCCATAGGTTTGCTTACGTATTGCCGCGCTGTAGAACTTGGTAGTACAGTCGATCGTTTGTCCCTAGGTTGGCGTCTCTGTGGAATGGCCTTGGTGAAGCTGTCTTTGATGGTGTAGGACTGGCTGGCTTCAAGAGTAGGGCTAATATCTTTTTATTTACCTAACTGCTCATCTTTCTTTCTCCAAGGTGTCTTCTTTTCTTCAGGTTGATTCATGGGGCTGGGGTCCTCGGTTTGATAGAATGCTTGCCTTCTCTCCCAGCTTTGTGTCTCTTGTCTATATTAATAACAATGTAGGCTTGCCAACATCCAAACTCCAGACTTGCCAACACTAGTACTTCATGGGGAAGACTGCATCATCAATAATTCACTTCTGCCAACATTCAAACTCCAGGATGCAGTCACTGGCCACAAAACACCTGAAAATCATTAACAATATCAGTCCTTTACTACATTGACGAGTTAAGGGAAGATTCTATATTGGGTAAATTGGAGTAAATTGGCGGCAAGAGTCACGTCGCCTCACTCGGCACTTCTTAAGGACCCTGTGATGTAGTAAGAAAATTGAAGGTAAAAAAATAGTCCTTCAAATATTGCCACGAAACACCACCTATATGGAAGGAGCTTGTTCCATGGCATAGTCAGGAGGAATCAGAAGCCTCCCATTCTCATACACGATCACAGGGTCCTTAAAAGATAACAAAGGTCCTAAGCATAACAAGAAATAGATTCATTGATATTAGACGCCGCAACAGCGAGGTCATATAGCGCCAGAAGCATAACAGGAAACAAACAAGTCACCACAATGTTACTCTGAAGGGATTGGTTTCCTGGCAGACTTCTGTGAGAATATCTAGCCCTCCTAATTTACCAAGACGAGGTTTTCCCCATAAAGTTAAAGAAAGTATTACAGACTCCATATAAACCCTTAACAGTATTTCACCAGGCACTACTGTACACTAAACTTTCAGTGTTATTTAAGCTGGTAATTCACTTTGTTGTGTTACATTGGAGTGCCTTGATTCCTCCAAAGTATGCCAGGAAACAGGACCAGATGAACAAAAATAATGGCGTTCTGTTGTTGCTTGGAATAGTTTGGAGGAATCAGTCGTTCCAGATTTACCAACACAAAACTTTCCCCCTAAAGCTTACTAATGGGGGATATCTTTTCTTTCTACAGGTTGAGTACATCTGCCTCCACTAGACGACCACTACCACTACCACTACTACTACTACTACTACTACTACTACTACTACTACTAATAAAGAGACTTAATGACCACCCTAGACCTGCAAGACCCTGAAGCAACACTAGGACGAGAGAGGTGGTGATGGAGAGAAGGAGGGGGGGGGGGGGGAGAGCAAAAACTAAGGAAATTTGAGGAATAGTTGAGAAAAAAAAAAAGGCGCCAACGTCATTAAAGAAAATACTGCCCCTTATAGTACTGCAGTTAAAGTATCATTATATTTTCATCAATAAATCACTCTTTGAGACTTTACTTTCCCCGATTCTGTAAATTTTGTTGTATGTAAATAAAATAAACATAATACAACTATATTCTTTTGTTTTTCTACATTATATTCCTTGAGTGGGGGGGGGGGGGAGAATAACCTACTCTAAGCCTGACATTATAATTGGACCAGTTACTTACTCCATAAATTATTGTCATAACCTAATTGCAAAACCTCTAATAAATGTGGTCTTTTGAATACTCAAAAAATATCAAAGGTAACAGACGACCTCGTTTCTAAAGGGGGGGTCTGTTTAGTGCCAGTTTTTTAAAGTGATCTATAGTCTTCCTTTATACCAAAAAGATATTCTTCTAATCTTATAGAACAAATTACAACTACCCGACTTCTTAAAATTTCTCACAATTGTAAACTTTAAGAACTGAACGTAGAGGAAACCTAATCCCTATAATCAAGGTCCCTGGTGAATAGATTTATACGATAATTGGAGGCTTCCGATTCCTCCTGACTATGCCACGAAACGAGCTCCATTAAACAAGCTCCATTATGGGTAGAGTTTAGTGGCAATATTTGAAGGACTCGTTTACCTCCAATTTTCGGACTACACCACGGGGGTTCCCTTAAAAATAGTATTGCCTGGAAGCCTAATTTACATTGTGGGAGATTGACAAACTTTAACAATACGTAACATTAAAGTGGACTATAGTGATATTCGATGTATTTATGGGGGTAATACTCTTTCGGTACAGTCGTGGTCAAAAATAATCATCCATATAGCGGTAACTCGCATAAAAGAGTTTGCGAGCTTCCCTTTGTTCCTCAGCTGATAACCTTTCCAATATACATATAGGTTAAGTACCATCTTTTAATTTACTACAAGCAGCTACACACACACTAAAAACATTAACACTATAATATTTGTGAACGTGAAAACATTAAACAGTAAATTGTTTGAGACACCCATATGTGGATGATTATTATTCACCAAGACTAGCCTACACCCAATTGTGAGTTTGTACAGTCACGAGCACTAACAAGTATACAGCTTTGGTTTTAAGGGCCCTGTGATCGTGTATGAAAACTAGAGACTTCCGATTCCTCCTGACCACTCCATGAAACAAGCTCCATCCATATAGGTCCTATTTACCAACGAACTAATTCCAATGGAGATCTTATTTTGCATGTATTTACAGTCTCTAGGTATTCAAAGCACACCTGAATACTCATTAGTACTCTTAACTGTACACAGAAGAAAGACAGACTACCGGTGAATATATACTTTAGTTGGGGAGTTTAATAAAGAAAGAAAATGGGCAAGACAGCAGCTCTTAAGAGAAAACAGCAAATACAAGGGGTGACTTTAGAAGAGCAAATGTCCACTATATTAAAAAAGAAGAGATGGGACCAGCAAGGCGAGGAGTGCAGGAAAATATCTATAACTAGAATCTACCTAAAATCAACCTTCTTCAAGAGCATTGTAATGGTTCGAGTCCCCCTACACAAGCAATGACCAGCTCTATCTGTTCATAACTAAATAATCTTTGTACAGTTAACTTTCCCCGGGCCTTCTAAATCCAACCTATTCACCAATTTCAATCCCTATCGCCTAATTATCTCCTTTCCACAACTTTCCATGGTATTCTAAGTCTAACCTATTCACCCATTTCAATCCCTATCGCTTAATTTAATCCCCATCACAAATGTTCAGTGGATTGAATTACCTTTGGGCTTCACAGGTGTTCGAACAGCAGGTAGTCAAGTCAAAAGTTGCCGAGGGGTATGTCAGTCCAGGGAAGCATCTGCATGGTTCATAAGTCGACCCACTCTTGACTGGAAGTGGTCGGGTGTCTGACTAGTCTTGAAGGATTCCTGGTGATGGTACCCAACGTCTGTGTCCAATCCATGCATCTGAAGAGCAAGATAAACTAATTAACCGGAGGTGGACAAATATTTAAAGTATGCCAGAAAACAGGACCAATTAACAAAAATAATGGTGGTCTGTTGCTCGGTATATCTTGGTTGAGGGAACAACTTGCTCCCGATTTACTTTTAAAAACCTACAAATTCCTCTATACAAATCCAGAAAACAGTCAACCTATTTACGGAATTACTAAAATGGAATATAGAGAACGGAAGAGTTTTCCTTGGTTTAAATGCAAACAAAATAAAAATCAGTTTTTACTAATTAGTCCGGGTGGTTCCGTTGCCTCCTAATTACCAAACACTTGGTGAGTAGATAAACTATTATATAGCGTTGGTACACAAGTGTTCACAATATCCGGTACAAACTGGCATCACGGGAAGAAGTGACAAAGCAGGATCGGGATGAGAAATGGAAAGATATATAATTATTGGTATAGTGAAACCAGTACAGCTGGTTGCTATAGAATATGCCCCTTCACAAGCCCAGGCCCCGTGTAGGCATAATCTGGGTTGGAAGGGTCAATTCCGTGACGTTCATCAGAAGTAAATAAAAATTCAAATCTGGCGCTGTACTGATAGTGGAGCCACCTGGAGGTGGTGAGGTGAGGTATTAAGCCCCTCCTCCGCTGAATACCGCTCGTCCACTCTGTCGCGGAACACACGCCTGTCAACATCTACGCTCCTCGCTGCTACGCTATGGTATTGTGTCGCGTGTTCCTGCTAATTTTTCTTTTGTGTTCTAGTGGCTGGCCTGCTTTGCAGATGTATATTGTGTGTTTTCTAGGAGGGTTTTTATGTGTTTATGGGGTTTTTTTCTTCGTTAGGACTTAGTTCTTTCCTTAAGCGAAGGGGGCTTTTCAGCCCCTGTTTTCGGAGTTTTTCTCCGTCTGTCCCCTATTTCACTGTCCCTCCTGCCACTAGTACATTCTTCATGTGTATTTTATCGGGGTTTTCTGGGGTTTTTAGCGAGATTAGTGGGTTCCACGTGGGACTTCCCCACTCCACGTGGTGACCACATGGGGTCTTTGCAGACCTTCCTCTTACCTCCCCCGATTATTATGTGTCCCCTCTCGGTAAGGGGGAGGGAGAATTGTGCCCTGGTTCTCCCTTCCTCTCCCGAGCGGGGGTTTTTTATTTTATTTTGGGGTTTTTTCCAATTTCAGCCTGGAGTGTTTCTTCTCAGGCTATCGGGTCCCCTCCTACCCCTCCTTCTGGTTCTTCGGTCCGGGGGGGCCTCCTTTTTTACCCGCTCCATTTGGCGGACGATTTTGGTTTTACGGGGTTTTTTTCCCTGGGCGGCTGCGCGAGTGTGGGGGATTGTGTTCTGGTCCCCAGGTTCAGCGGGCGTGTCCCGCGCTTCTTTCCTTCGGGGAGGATGGGTTTGTGTTCCAGTGTTTGCACGTGTTAACCCATGTTTGTGTATTCTTTTCTCCCCCAGCCTACTCGTGCCCTTTGTGCTGCCTCAGGATGTACCGTGCGGGTCTCGCCTGACGGACACCTGCACTGTTCTCCTCACGCACCCTGCTTCACTCCCTTGGGTTACGACCCTTTGGCGTGTGGTGTGTGCCGCCCCTGGGCTGAGTTGTGTCGGGTTACCTCCCCTTCTGCCCGCTCCAAACTCCCTGCCCTTGCTTCTCTTCGTATGGCGTGGACGAGGGCTAGGAGAATGGCCCACAAACGAGACGGTTCTTCTTTGGCGTGGGTGGACCCGATTTTGGGAGCGGACCTGGGTTTATTCAGGACCCGTTACCCTTCTTCCTGTCTCTCGGAGTCTCAGGGGCTAGAACCTCCTGAGGCCCGAGAGATTGAGCCTGCTTCCCTAGACGGTACTACGACTCCTTCTCGGGGCTTATCCCCCCGGGAAGCGAGCGAGTCTGTCGCGCTGGTTCCCCCGACTGCCTCACCGGTACAAGGGCCCAGCAGGGAACCCCCAGCTTCGCCTCCTGCTAGAGCTGGCTCCTCAGGCCTCTCTAGAGGACGCAAGCGTTCGGCTAAAAGGTCCCGCCACTCCAGGAAGTCCCGTGCTCGTCGCCGTTCTCCTTCCTCCTCGTCTTCGTCGTCCTCTTCCTCTTCTTCGTCGTCGGGGAGCTCTCCTTCGCCCGCCCGCAATTCCCGCAGGGGTAAGCGGGGGGGGGACAGCCCCTCGTCGAGGAAGATAGTTAAAATCTTCCACACCCTTATTCCTCACGCTTTTCCTGGGGCTTCCGTCGCGCAACCTCAGGCTGTCGCTACGGAACCCGCTCCTGTTCCCCCGCCTCCCGCTGCTGCTCCCGTCGAGGGCTCGAGTCCTCCCGGGGATGTGGGAGTCCTTTTCGTGCCTCCCGTTTCCCCAGGGCTCGAGTCTCCGTCGGGGGACGTAGCTGAGGAGTTGGTTACCTCCGCACCCCCGTCCCCGTCACCCCCTCCTTCAGGAGACGGATACCTTCCCTACTCTTGGTCTCTCCTTCCTCCTGCTTGGACCCACTCTTCGGAGGAGGGCAGACTGGTGGCCTGGTCTCCGGACACAGCTCAACCAGACGTGTGGATACGGAGGGATGACGTCGTGGTGAAGTGGGGGGCGGATGAGAAGGGCGAGGCTATTCCCTTCTACAAGGTCCGTCCTATCTCAGCGCCCTTACCCACTTCAGCTAGGGTGTCCTCTGCGGCTACCCTGGACGCGATGGGTTTCCTGGTGGAGTACAGCCAGCTACACTTGTCCGGGGCTTGGAGGATTGACCGCTCACACGGTAACACGGCTCTCCTCCTTTCCCCGGACGCGTACTTCCCGGGGGATAAGGGTGAAGGGGACCTGGATATTCCAGCCCTTCTCCTTAAGTCCCTGGACCACCAGAGGAACAACGCGCCCAGGAAGCCCCCTCCTCCGTCTTTCCCCGTCATCCTCCCTCATTCCCGGGCTCCCCCGGGCTTGAGGGAGTGCCTGTGGAAGACGGAGAAGGAGCCCCCGGTCCCCTATCAGCTGAAGGAGCCCGATGGTAAATTGAGGCAGGCGGAGTCTGCTACCCGTCTGGAGCTGGCCCACACCATCTCCACGGGAGCAGCCGCCTCTTTGATTAGGGACTGCCTCAACGCCCTAACAAACTCCTACCACGAGATGTCGGGTGTACAGCTAGCGTGAGTACCTTTCTCGTGTATCATGTTTGTAGGGATGCTGGGTGAAGGGTCTCCCTGTTACTCCCGGGTACTTATCCCCGGGTTCGCTCGGTTCTTTCTTTGTTTACCCCTTACAGTGACACCCTCTCTTCCATGGCCACCGTGATGGAGGGCGTGGCGGCAATGGCTACCCACTTCATGCGGGAGGAGGCGAAGGCGTTCGCCGAGGCGAGACTGGCAGCCCGCCAAGCGGCAGCTAAATCTGCGCCAGAAATGGCACAGAGGGGAGTGGTACGAGCTGTCCCCTTGTCCCCCGCCCTCTTTGACCAACCGGCGACAGACACGATCTTCGCCTCCCTCCCAACGGTAATTAATTTACCAAAACCTTCCACCTCCAAGTAAGTACCTCTCGTGTTCGTCTTACCCGAGTTGTCACGGGGTGAATTGAAAGGATTTTTCGGGTCTATTTTGGGTCCTAATCGTTCTGTTTGTCCGTAGGCCACGTGCCCCACAGCCAGCCAGACCAGCCTACCAGCCCCGGAGGCCCTCCCAGCCCTCCAGGCTACCGAGGCCCTCCTATCCCACTCCCCCGAGAGCACACAACAGGCCCTCCCAGAGGGGCCAGCAGCCTTTTCGAGGAAGGGGACAGGTCGCCAAGCCCTTCGCGAAGCCCAAGTCCTTCAACCACCCCTCCCAGAAGGACCGCGCCACTTGAGGGTCCCACTCTGGGCTGCCTCACAGGGTGGTCAGCAGCCTGGCCCACCCACGGCTGGGCAGCAAGGATAATTCGCCAGGGCCTGTCATGGCCCTGGATTACTGTTCCGGTGAGTAACTGTCATCCTTACTGTCTGACATATGAATTATGCCTAATCCCGTCCTTGGGCTACCGTTAGGTCAAAATCAGATTTTCCCTTGCGGTCAAAATCTCTGCCTCTCCTGTCATTCTCCCCCCAACCACCCCGGGTCCCTCGGGCCCCGGGGGATTAGGATTAACGGTACTCTCACTGACACCTGTCTTCTCCCGTTACAGCCACTACGTCTACCTCCTGCCTCAACCAAAGTGTCACTTTCGGTCGTCCCGCATGTGCGGGAAATGCGGGAAAAAGGGGTAGTGGAGCGGGCGACGGGAAGGGTCTTTCTTTCTCGTTTATTCACGGTCCCCAAAAAGGATCAGGGAAAAACGAGATTGGTGATGGACCTGAGCAAGCTAAACAAATTCGTGAAAACTTTACATTTCAGGATGGTTTCGGTTGCTCAGGTCCGCACAGTTCTGAGGAAGGGAGACTGGTTAGCATCCCTGGATCTCAAGGATGCTTACTGGCACGTCCCGATCCACCCCAGGTTTCGCCGCTTTCTGGCCTTCCAGGTGGGGACCGAGACGTTCCAGTTTACCAGGCTCCCTTTCGGTCTTTCTCTAGCTCCGCGAGTCTTCACAAAACTCGTGAGGGTGGTGGCATCCCGTCTGGCAGAGGCGGGTGTCCCCACCCTCATGTACCTGGACGATTGGTTGCTTCACGCCCCTTCCAAGGAGCAGGTAGCAAACAACGTCCGGGTAGCGAGGGGAGTGCTAGAGGAAATGGGGTTTCTGTTGAACATCCCCAAGTCCTCTCTCACCCCCACTCGCAAGCTGTGTTGGCTAGGAATAGAGTGGGACTCTCTTTCGGCCACCCTCTCTCTCGCTCCAGACAACGCCCGCCGGACCCTCCGCCACGTCCGCCGGGCGCATTTTTCCCGTACTTTCTCTCGCCGCCAGTGGGAATCATTGCTCGGGTCCCTAAATTTCGCGGCCCCTGCAATGCCCCTGGGACGACTGAAACACAGGAGGCTGACGCGGGAGGTAAACCTCCACCTGTCCCCCACACACAGGGACCTTCCCAGGCAAGTGTCCCCCTCTCTCCACCGCCTCCTTCGCCCCTGGCTACGTCCCGGTGCCCTGCGTCAGCGGGTCCCCTGGGTGTTCCCTCCCCCGGGGATTACGGTGGCGACAGACGCATCGGACGTAGGCTGGGGATACCAGTCTTGCCTGGGACATCAACGGTGCGGGGGATGGAAGGAAGGGGAAAGGCTACTGCACATCAACGCCCGGGAGTTGATGGTAGCGAAGGAATGGCTCAACAGACACCCTCAGTTTGCCAGGATAGGCGTCCGCTTCGATATGGACAACGTTGCGGCCGTGCAGTGCCTACAGAAACAGGGCACCGTACGGTCGGAAATTCTCCTGTCCCTGTCAGAACAGATTTTCGCAATAGCGGCCAAGAGGGACATTCACCTCTCGGCCCGCTACGTGCCAGGGCGGGAGAACGATTGGGCGGACGCCCTATCCAGGTTCAGGGGGACGTCAGTCGAGTGGCAACTGCGTCCCCTTGTGTTCGAGTCTCTCTGCCTTCGCTACGGGACACCGGAGGTGGACCTATTCGCCTCCCCATCCACGGCCCTACTCCCTCTGTTCCTGACTTTCTCATCCAGAACAGAGGCGGGAGGCCCGGACGCCTTCACGGAGGACTGGAACAGGTGGGGTCATCTCTACCTCTTCCCACCCCCAGCCACTTCAGTCCTCCTGAAGGCGATCCTCAAGCTGCGCACTTTCAGGGGGAGGGTTCTCCTCATAGCCCCCCGCTGGCCAGCACAGCCGTGGTTCGGAGAGTTGTCCCGGTGGTGCCCGCACCCCCTTCAGTTGGGATCGGCGTGCCTCTCCAGCACCCTGTCTGCACCACTCCAAGCGTCACTGAAACTACACGCTTGGAGTTTCTACGGGGAGTCCTCAGCAAAAGGTTCACTAAGGAGACAGTGGACAAGATGTTGAGGGCTCATCGTCAGTCTTCGGTGCGACAATACGAATCGTGCTGGAAAAGATTCCAGGACTTCTTGCGAAGACACCCCTCCAGGGTCATCTCGGAGGACACAGTCCTGGAATTCCTCACGTGGCTCGCCGATTCCACCAACAGGGCCCCGGCGACGGTGCTTGCGCATCACGCAGCCCTGTCTGATCCCCTCCTCCTGGGTTTTAACATTAAGGTTTCGGAGAGGCCTCTCTCTCTCCTGAGGATGGGGATTCGGGCGGGGACCGCACCTCACCGGGCCCAGGCACCCTCCTGGTCCCTTCATCGTGTCCTTTCCTACCTGACCTTCGAGGGGGTCCCTCTGGAGGTTTGTCACCTCCTCCAGAAAGCTCTCTTCCTGCTCGCCTTAGCTACAGGTTACAGGGCTTCTCAGTTGGCAGCCCTGACCCGTCACACAGCCTTTTCTTCAGTAACCCCTAACCTTACTTTCTTAACCATTTCCCCCTCCCCTGCTTTTCTAGCTAAGAACGAGCAGGCTGACGACAGAATTGGCCCTCTCGCAGTACCCTCGTTCCTGAGGGAGGGAAATTTCCACCCCCTCTGCCCAGTCCACGCCTTTGTGGCATACGTGGAGGCGACGAGAGGGGCTTCTCCGGACCACCTCTTCTACAACTCTAGGTCCGGTAACCCTCTCTTCCCTAGGTCAATCGCTCGCCTTCTCTGCCGAGTGATAGAGAACGGGGATCCCGGACACGCCCCGAGGGCTCACAGCGTTAGGGGCGTGGCCGCCTCCCTCGCCTTCCTCAGGACTCACTCGGTGGAGAGGGTCAGGGATTTAGGGGGCTGGGCGTCCACTTCTTCCTTCAGGACGAGGTACCTGTTCCACTCGCTCTCCCCTACCCCCTGTGTGGCTATGGGTACTCCACCTCCTATTCCCCAGGGTCCCCGCGGGAGACACATGGGGGGGAGGGGCCGCCCGAAGAGAAAAGGTCGGGTGATTTAAGTCCCGTCACATCATCCCAGACCTCATCCACATCTTGTACAGCTTCATACTCATCCCCATTCTTCACGTGTACATATGGTGAAAGAGAATATATAATAAATTACATTGTTACGGAATTCTTGTGTATTCATTTTCCAAACAATTATTAACTAAGATGAGTGACAGGAGATATTATTACACAGGATATCTGGATCCTAGTGTCCTCCTTCATCCCCTCGGGATTACATTACCTGAGCGAGGGCCATAGCCCTAACTCAGAAGACTTGAATAAGGGGGGGGGGGGGGGATGGGGGGGGAAGGAAAGGGGGGGGGGGGAGTATCCATGGGAACCTCCCCCCTCCTCTCCTAGACCCGAACCCTTGAGTCTACCTATAAAGACTTTATGTGTAACAATTCTGGTCTATAACAGAATGGTCTACGGTTTTATGGTATACGCTACTTCTCCCCCACCACGGCTTTTCACCTAGCCAGTGTCGGGAGGGGCGTTAGCTGCTGCCTCACCGGGCTCGGTTACCTTTCCTGCCCTCCGCTCTCAACCACTCTTAACTAGCACGTGATTGCCTCCACCTCACCTCCCACCTACCGCATCGCATGCTTAGCAACCAGCTGTACTGGTTTCACTATACCAATAATAGTGCATTTGTCGCGGCTTCTAGCCGCTTAAATTGTATTTATTGGTTTGTGAAACCAGTACAGCTTTTACTGTCCCACCCACCTCCCGATGCGGCAGACACTCACTTCTTTCTCATTTGAGTGGACGAGCGGTATTCAGCGGAGGAGGGGCTTAATACCTCACCTCACCACCTCCAGGTGGCTCCACTATCAGTACAGCGCCAGATTTGAATTTTTATTTACTTCTGATGAACGTCACGGAATTGACCCTTCCAACCCAGATTATGCCTACACGGGGCCTGGGCTTGTGAAGGGGCATATTCTATAGCAACCAGCTGTACTGGTTTCACAAACCAATAAATACAATTTAAGCGGCTAGAAGCCGCGACAAATGCACTATTATAGTAACAACAAATATATACAGCATGTTCCTGATTTCCACAGGTGTTGGAGCACCGGTGTTCGACTGGCAGCAAAGTTCACCGACTTGGGCTACAACACGTTTACAAAAAATTAACAATTTCACTGTAGAATATTGCGAGTCTGTTTTTCGATGGCGGATATATTCCCAAACTTATGTCGGTGGAATTCAGGAACATGCTGTATATCTATGCCAGGCCAGAAACACCCTGTATGCAAAGGACATGATAACCAAGGGAAAATATAAAGTAAATATCAGTTATCACGGATGGCAAGGACACATTTAGTGATGCAAAGAAAAAAAAACGTGCATGTTTTTTTAATAAAAAGTAGTTTCGCAAAAGAAAAAAAAAAAAAAATTGAGCAAACAAAACTTTTTTTTCCATTGTTTTTTTTATAAATGTGCCTAAAATGCCACATTATTTCTCTTATGCTTTAATACAACATACACAGCATTTCTTTAAGCCCTTCACACATTTATATAGTAGAATTACATTTATATAGTAGAGTGAAGCCAGTACCAAGACCACTCTTAAACTGCCAGTAAAAACACGATGGGGATCTAAGGTGCAATGCTTGGACAGTCTCCTGATTAATAAACATTCTCTGCAGGCATTGGCCATAGACGATTCAGTGAAAGAGTATTTTAGCAGCAGTGTGAAGCAGACAGTTCTGTCTGAAGTATTCTGTGATAAAGTTTCTGGATTTGTGACCTTAAGCCTATTGCAAATGCAATAACTGCAATAGAAGGAGACAAGCACAACATGTCAATAGTAACGAAAACATTTCAAAATTTAGAAAAAGGATTAGAGGAAAATATACCAAAGAGTCCTGTTTTGAAGAAAGAGGTAGTGAAGGCAATTTTTAGAAAAAGGAGATTACAGCATCAAAGATTCACTATGCTGCAAACCTTCTTTATCCCAATTATAAAAGAATGCATCTTACTGAAAATGAAATAATCGATGCTTTTGAAATCATCCATGACCTAGCTAACAATATGATAGATACTGATGGATCTGTAGTCACGGGCGAATTAGCAAACTATCGATCCAACCAGAGTATTTAACAAAGGATACATTTGGACTGCTATAAATCATACTACTCCAAGCTCCTGGTGGAAACGACTTTGTGGCTCAACTCACCTATCAAAAATAGCAACATCTGTTTTAAGTCTACCTCCAACAAGTGCTGCAGTTGAGGAGTTTTAGCAAGCATGCAAACACACATTCACTGCAGAGAAACAAACTCACAACTGAGAGAGCTTCCAAGCTAGTATATATTGCTCATAACTTGAAACCAATTGAAAGTGATGTATTCTCCACTGAACATGCAAGTCAACGTTGCTCAAGAAACTCCAAGAGAACCTAGCATTACATCAGGAAGTAAACATGCAGGCGGTTTATCAACATCTGTTCGAAGTGACAGTAGCGATGAAGAATCCTGTGTAACTATAAGTGATTATGATGACATGGAAATAAGTGACAAGGATAGTGACAAGGAAGATGAATAGTCTGGTGATTATATAGACAACATTTAATAGTTGTGTCAACTTGTGTGAATATTGTGCAAGCAGCAAACCTGTCTATACAAAGGAAAATACAATTTTTTTTTTTTTTTTTAAACTTGAAGGAAAAAAAAAAATTGTTGAATCACTAGACACATTAAATGAGAAGCAAATCCACTAAATACCCTTCCGATTCCTCCTGAATAGTCCACGAAACACGCTCCTTCCCTATACGTGGAATTTCGTGACAGTATTTAATTTACTCATTTACCTCCAGTTTCCGTACTATAATCACAGGCTCCCATAATTATTCAAAAAACAAACAAATATTCCTCACCTCTACTGCAAGACGGACACGACCACTCTCTGGGGCTGCTGAGTGTGAACTGAAAAACATTCCATCCTCGCCTCTTGTCATCACCTCGATACCAAGGATTCTAGTACTGGGAGAATGATAGGCCACTCCATGTTACTTTGGTGTCGTCGCTGTGGCTGACTGGTACGGTGGCGCCTCTACCGGACAAGGGGAATCAACACTTCACCTCCCATCTTCTTCCATTGATCTTGATTAATATTCAAGTCAGATTTTCTTTACTAGTAACGCACAGGACCTTTGATACTAATTATTTGGCTGTATAAATAATAATTACATTCATTGGTGTCAAATTACATAATAAATTGCGATATCTTCGACAAAGTCCCAAATATATATTGCTAAAACCCCATACATTCCAATTACATACAGTAACTCCAATATGCGATGATTCTTACCTGTTTACATAGTTTATTCTTATTACATATAGTTTATTCTTAAAACTATAAATCAATGTGCTATATATAAGTACTGTACAACCCTGCTACCCTCATCCCCATTATGTAAAAGCATTCTTGCTTCCTATATTCTTACTTGCTGTGAGATCAAGATAGTTATCTTTACATGTGCTTCATAACTAAAACAATATATTGCTTGGTGTATGCATTAAAGGCAAATTACATAAAAAAAATTATCTATTTCCTAATATCAATGACAGAGACCTCGTATGTTAACATTTTGTTGGTGAGTGTTTATTCAAGGCAAGGACTGACTATGACCCGACACTGCTTCGAAATGATAATATTAGGTCATACTAATAGAATATCAAAACCATTCACTGCTTCGAAATGAACCCGAAACAATATATATATATATATATATCCTTTCCTTACAGTATAATACTCTCCCCGGGGTAGGGGGAGGGGGGATACAAATACCCCCCCAGTTTTCCTGCGTGTCGTCAATGGGGACTAATAGGGACTTTCACTTCTATAACTGTCCCATCTTTTCATCTGTTACTTTTTTTTCCTCTTTTTTTTTTTTTTTTAGTACCTCAACCTCGGGACTGTAGGCTGTCAGTAGCCCGTGACTCTTGCGAGGCCCCGAGGTTATTGGTTGTCGCACCAGATGAGACAGTGGAGCATCGTGGTGATGTTGGTACCGTAGCTTCTCTTCTGTCCCACTAGATGACCACACCTTATTTATACACGTCATTATCAGGAGAGAGCAGCTACACCGTCACTCACTGCATCTTGAAATATGGTCTGGCATCTTCTATGTTGTGAGTTGAAGACGATGTAGGGGGTATTTTCTTGACGTGTCGGCGTAGCCAGGGTAGTTGACGAACAGCTGGACCCAGTTCACCTCTGAAAAATCCCAGACGTTTTTGAGCCCACTGTCCCTCATCTCAAATAACTTTCTTCCCCGGGCGCAATATGACCTCGCGTCGCTGTTGCAGAGCCTAATATCAATCACTCAAATCAATGAAAAATACTGTATATGTATTCTTCAAGATTTGAATGACGTTGCGACCTGCAGGACTTACGAAAATGACCGTAGAATATTTTCGTACAAGGAAAAGTTACATGGTAATCTACCTGGTTAAGTAGGGTTGGTTAAGGAAGGAGTGGGGAAGGATTTCTACCTGCTACTTCCTCATTGTATCCGTAGTGTCTTCGGAGTTATTAAACAGAGAAGGTCTATACTGTATATCATCTTGACCTATAGCTAAGTATGTGCATTTTAATCTATATTATTATTATTGTTATTATATATTATTATTATTAATATTATTATTATTATTTATTGCGTCTTAGCATAGCGGTAGACTGGATCCATCACACACACACACACACACACACACACACACACACACACACACACAAGACATAGCAGACAAAAAGACACAAACAATTAAAGAACTTACCCAAACGAGTTATTAAGATGAAGCACCAGACATTCCTCCAAAACTGTATTTAGTGTCGACAACAAACCAAACGTATGAAGAGAGATGGGGATTGATTGAATGATTGATTGATTGATATTAGGCGCCGCAACAGCTAGGTCATATAGCGCCAGAAGGAGATGATAGAGAGGTCGAGACAAGCAAGCAAGAAGGAACTAGAAAGAAATGATTGATTGATTGATTGATATTAGGTGCCGCAACAGCTAGGTCATATAGCGCCAGAAGGAGATGATAGAGAGGTCGAGACAAGCAAGCAAGAAGGAACTAGAAAGAAATGATTGATTGATTGATTGATATTAGGCGCCGCAACAGCTAGGTCATATAGCGCCAGGAAAAGGTGATAGAGAGGTGAGACAGCAAGCAGGAGGGAAATAAAAAGAAAAGAGGGACAGTTGAAGACCTAATAGCTAGTGGCTGGGGCCGAAGGTGCGCCAAAACCCTTAAATTAAAGTATTGCCCACATCACTACTGCAAGCAATACCCCCTTACCCACTCCCTCCCTCACTCCTCACCACCACCTCCTGTCCTACCCTCCACTTTTCCTCCTTCCACTCCCTCCCTCACTCCTCACCACCACCTCCTGTCCTACCCTCCACCTTTCCTCCTTCCACTCCCTCCCTCACTCCTCACCACCACCTCCTGTCCTACCCTCCACCTTTCCTCCTTCCACTCCCTCCAATCACCTTTCCTTCTTCCTCACCACCAGCTTACCTCCTCCCACTCCCTCCTACATATTCCTCACCACCACCTTTCCTCCTTCCACTCCCTCCCTCATTCCTCACCGAATATAGAAAGAAATGAGGGACAGGTACAAGGCTCCAAGCATGAGAGGAACAACAAGCAATATGTTCTGTACAGTTGGCTCCATGAATTCGTACACGTGATTACAGGCCGTTTGCAAGGAGAGGTCGATATTCTGGACAGTGTATGCATTGAGTAAACAAAACAATATATAGTGTTAAATAAGGGACCCTGTGATAGTGTCAGAAGAAAATTGATGATAAATAAGTCCTTGAAACATTGCCACGAAACACCATCTCTATAGAATTAAGGGGGTGCGGGAGTAGGGGGACAGGCTTGGCGGGGGGAGGGGGGGGGGATTAGGGGTGTGTGGGAATAGGGGACAGGCTTTCTACCCACCCCAAACATGTCCCCCTATTCCCGCACCCCCTCCCCAGGTCCCCCACCCCCCCTAAGCCTGTCCCCTACTCCCGCACCCCCCTAAGGGCCTTGTGATCGTGTATGAGACTTGGTGACTTCTGATTCCTCCTGACTGTGCCACGAAACAAACTCTTTCTATAGAGATGGTGGTGTTTCGTGGCAATGTTTGAACGACTTATTTATCTCCAATATTTTGACTACATCACCGGGTCCCATGTATTTTGGTACGTTAATATAAAATACAAAATATAATGGTGGCCTGTTGTTGTTGTTGTTGTTTGGAATAGTTTAGAGGATTCAGTTGCTCCAAATTTTACCTTATATCAAATTTACGTAACAAAAATATTCACAAACCATATTTATATTTCATTTTTATTATTATTATTATTATTATTATTATTATTATTATTATTATTATTATTATTATTATTATTATTATTATTATTATTATTATTATTATTATTATTATTATTATTATTATCATTATTATTATTATTATTATTACCGTATTATTTATAATGAATGATCACTATTGACAAAAATATATGATAACTTCTCTTTTGATATGGAACAGATAACTTTTGTCAGTTGAATTTTTTATTAAGTTCTTCATTTATTTTTATTACAATTCCTAACACTGGGGAACGTTGCTGTTTATTTAAGGCCATCCATGAAGTTATAAGATGCATGGTAAACTGCAGTAAAAACATATGTAAACAATGGCAGTAATATCATGAAAGAAAAGATTGATATATTTTTTTTTATAGTAGCCTCGTTCCTTTTACTTCACTTACCCATTGAAATCTGGACTTCCCTTTCGTTTTCTCTTATCGTTTTCAATGAGTTGGCTGGTTGGATGTCTTCCTTTTTTCCTCCCTACCTCACAAACACACACACCCACACATCTCTCGCTCTTTCACACATGCATACAATTACACACACAAACATATTATTCTCCCTTGACACACATATATTATACTCTCTCCCTTTCACACACACACACACACACAGTAAGAGTAAGGGTTGATGGCAGGTGTTTCGGATGCGAGAGTCAGAACTGGAAACTTACACGATGCAAGACTGAACTGGTGAAAGCAGGAGTGGAGGAGACTGTAATCACTGTATGTACAGTTGCCAGCACTTATAACTAGTAAAGTCAGCCTTGTCAGTCCTCTAGTCCTGTACCAGTTATAAGTGCTGGCAATTGTACACTCGTGATACGTAATCCCTGACCAGAGACGAACGGCAGGCACCACATACACACACACAGTGTGTGTATGTGGTCATTGGGTTCTCGTGAGTCCCGCTTACCCTTGTGTACTGTTGTCTGCCTATTGACTGACGCTACGGCGCAATGAATAGAATAAAAAAAAAAAAAAAAAAAAAAAAAAAAAACACACACACACACACACACACATACCTTGCATTCGAACTCAGCCTCTATATAGGTGTACTGGGTGGGGAAATGAGCAATACCAGGCGATTCGAAGCTTTCTGTTCTTCACACTCTGGTCAGAAATTATGTATCACGAGTGTACAGTTGGCCAACGTTCTGCCTGGGCCACCCCGCTGCCAGTGGTGGGTAACTGTGTTGGCAACAGTGTTTATGATTGTTCCTGTGTTCATGCTCAGCAATTAAGAGTTCGGATCATCAACACTTTTCTTCTGAAGTGAACCTCAGATACAGCCTGAGTTCATCCCATCGATGGCAGGGTAATATGGAGTTGGGTGTGGCTTGACAACTTTGGAAATATGAACTGTCTCTGTTAATGACCATCTGAATAACAGAATTAAAGTTTTTCGAGTTTATTACAAATTTCTTTATTAGTCTACAAGGGTAAAGGTTATTTAATAAAGCAATAACGGCAATGAGACATAAGGTGGTCAGTATGGCTGAAGGTTACTACGCTGGACTTCCTAATTTGTATCTAAGTTGGAGATGAATGTTTCCGGAGTAAGATGACTCTCCCATTGACTTACCTAATAGCATGATTATGGTCGCACAGAAAATTATTGTTGTGTGCCACTGGTCACACTGATCAAAGCCAAAAATTATATGACTAAATTCGTAAATTAGATAACATACAGTATTATAGTCGATTTTTGTTAAAGCTGGTGGTCTAGTTTCGTAGAGGTGACATCTGCGCTGAACGAGCTTGTTTGATCTCGCTCACTGGTACCCAATTATATAAAAAATAAAATACGGCTTCGTCATACGTGCTTGAAAATAATTACAAAGAGTAATAACAACCTCTATTCTAAGTTTCACAAATGCAGACCAGCAATTGTGAGAATTTGTGACACTTTGAACATTTAGAACAGTCAACACAATTGCGTAGTTGCCACATTTACAATACGAGGCCGTCAGATGAAAAAAAAAAAAAAAAAAAAAAAAAAAAAATAATAATAATAATAATAATAATAAGATAATGAAGAGGCTGCGTTCTGTCACCACCTTCAATATCTCCATGTCCGATTTTTTTTATTAGTTTAAATTTATATCCGTCCGACAATTGATTGATTGATTAATTGATATTAGGCGCCGCAATAGCGAGGTCATATAGCGCCAGAAAAAGGTGATAGAGAGATGAGACAGCAAGCAGGAAGGAAACAGAAAGAAAAGAGGGACTGTTGAAGAAGTAAAAGCTAGTGGCTGATGCCGAAGGGGCGCAATAACCATTAAAGTATTACCCTCCGTGCTACAAGTTATCCTTTAATGAATTTTGGAATTCATTATCTAATTCTGTTAAAGAATCATGACTTTCCATAATCTAGTGTTGTACTGATTAATGATTTGCCTTATTTAATTAATCATGTCCCGAATGAAGAATGGTACTTTGTTATAGGTTTAAGGTGGTAATTCTTTTTGGGTACATTGGAGTGCCTTGATTTCTCCAAAGTATGCTAGGAAACAGGACCAGATGAGCAAAACTAATGGTGTTCTGGTGTTCTGTTGCTTGGAATAGTTTGGGGGATTCGGTTGCTCCAGATTTACCAACACAAAACTTCCCCCCTTAACAGAGACGATCCAAGACAGACGAAATGTTAATTAAAAGAGCAATGAGACACCGGTATCTATATTTATATGTTAAAAAAAATGATTAATGTAACAGTTTATAATGTCAAGTTATAAAACCCTGCCATTTATGGGATGATCTCATATGCTGTAGTTGACTGAGGTTCACTACACTGTTGCCAGCCACGTTGCACACCTCTCGCAGCAGGTGCAGGTGCAGGTGCAGGTGCAATGTTGGCCAGCTGTATGTGTGTATGGCGGGAAGGTAATTTTGGCGCGGAGGTTATTTTGGCGGGAAGGTAATTTTTGGCGGGAAGGTACGTAATTTTGGCGGGAAGGTACGTAATTTTGGCGGGAACACAGTTTGAGAAGATAACTAACTAACTGGCCGAGACAATAATTGCGGTCTACATAATCATAATATCACTGTCCCAACTCCTCCCTCCCACCGCCTACATAATAGTAAATTTATCGACGTGTGGCCGGATTATTTTTGATGAGGCTCTCTCGTGGGTAAATGGGAAGGCAGGTTAGGCTACTGTCGAGTCCTCCATAAGTTGCCATGCTTCCAGAAATCAGATGACGTCTTCAGTGGTGCTACAACTAATGAACATATATTGGAATCTGTTTCGTGGCATATATAGTTTGGAGGAATCACACACACACACACACACACACACCTTCCAATTCACCAACACACACACACACACACCTTCCAATTCACCAACACACACACTCACACACACACACACACACACCTTCCAATTCACCAAAACACACACACACACACACACACACACACATACACACACCTTCCAATTCACCAACACACACACACACACACACACACACACACACACACACACACCTTCCAATTCACCAACACACACTCTCACACACACACCTTCCAATTCACCAACACACACACACACACACACACCTTCCAATTCACCAACACACACACACACCTTCCAATTCACCAACACACACACACACACACACACACACCTTCCAATTCACCAACACACACACACACACACACACACACACACCTTCAAATTCACCAACACACACACACACCTTCCAATTCACCAACACACACACACACACACACACACACACACACACACACACACCTTCCAATTCACCAACACACACACACACACACACACACCTTCCAATTCACCAACACACACACACCTTCCAATTCACCAACACACACACACACCTTCCAATTCACCAACACACACACACACACACACCTTCCAATTCACCAACACACACACACACACCTTCCAATTCACCAACACACACACACACACACACACACACACACACACCTTCCAATTCACCAACACACACACACACACACACACACACCTTCCAATTCACCAACACACACACACACCTTCCAATTCACCAACACACACACACACACACACACCACACACACACACACCTTCCAATTCACCAACACACACACACACACACACCTTCCAATTCACCAACACACACACACACACACCTTCCAATTCACCAACAAGGAAAGAGGTCTATAAGATTCATTAAGGTTTTTTTTTTTTTTTTTTTTTTTTTTTTTTTTAAGGGGGAGGAGGGAGGATCATGCTGCTCAACTCCCCCAAAAGTAGATTATTATATCTTATTTTTATTTTCATCTTCCTTGGTGTAACTATTGATTTGTGAAATTTTCTTTTCTACTTTATTACTTACTTCCTTAATCATCTATTCATTACTTTTATATTATATTTACGAATATGACCAGCAATATTTACACACACACAAACACACTGTTACGAAATGAGAACTTATGTATGCGTAACGGATATGGTCTGACTGCATATTAAGAGAGCCACTGAAGTTTAAAGTCCAAATCGCAACACCAGGTTCTTATAGATGTTCCAGATGTTTAAGGAAACCCACGAAAACAAAGATAATTATTCTTAATATATTAAGTTACTTATATACAATTATTTTACAAGAGAAAAAGAAAAAGACAATAATGCAGGATACCGCAAGTTACACTTGACCCATATAACAAATTCAGTTTAACCCTAACCAATACAATAATCCTTAATTTAACACACAATAATAACAGGGCGAGTAGAGAGTGTCGGGAAAATAATATATATGTATGTAAATAATATTACTTATCTGCACTGTACAAGGGGGCAGAAGTATACCACTCAGAACACCAACAAACCACCACCAACTCCACAGAGCTTCTGCCTACCAGGACTACTACTACTTGTTGGATTTCTTGGCTATCGACCAGAGGCATATAGCCAAAGATCATTAAGCCATTGGATCCATTTTATTATATCAATCTATATAAGGTCATAAAGTTTTGTCTCCCTCAGAAAACTCATTAATTTGTTTATAATATTCTTGTCATCTGACAGAATATTTTCTATGGTGAAAGCCATTTTTTTAACTTGAAAAAACTGTTTAATTTTACTTCTCTGGTTGTTATAATTATTACAAAAAATTAATAAATGACTGATGGACATTACTGCTGTGCATGATGGGCACATGGGGGGAAAATTTCTGTTTACATAGGCCTCTAGGTGAGTTACCCATGTGGCGTTGACCCGAAGACGAGCCAATACCACTTCGTCCCTGCGACTACGCCATGATGACGTAGCCCAGGGTCAATAACTTTTTTTACTTTATTACTGATGTCTAATCTGGTCCACTGCCTTTGCCACAGGAGATGAATTCGAGACTTAATGAGGGAAACAAAACACCTGAGATCCGTACGGACTATGCTAAGGTCCAGATCAACAGTTGACCCGGCTAGTATATCAGCCTGTTCATTGCCATAGATACCATAATGTGAAGGTACCTATATTAGCTTGATTGATTTATTGGCACAAAACAGCTTACTAATGATATTACCCTGTATTTCGTTGTTAGTTGTATTTAAGGATTTAATAGCTTGAAGTGAACTTAATGAATCTGTAAAAATAACTATCCTATCGTGGGTCGTCGATAGGGCAAAATCCAAAGCTTTATTAATAGCAAAAAGTTCAGCAAGAAAAATAGATGTATGAATCGGCAGTCTGAATCTTAACTGGCATTCAGTCGACCATACACCTGCACCCACACATTCATCCCTCTTGGAGCCGTCGGTATACAGATGGAAATATGAAAGATGTTGAACAATTATCTTACGAAACTTCTGGTGTACCTCCACCTCCGGCACCCGGGATTTAACCCCTGGCAGCCAGGAATCCACAATAGTGAAGGGGGGTGTTACCCAGGGTGCAATATTTACTAAAACCAGGGAATCGATTGTTGATAATTCTATACCGACACACTCTACGAGGTCGTGGAGTCTTGCTCTGAGGGACCTCACGCCAGTGCCCTCCGGGGCCGTGCGACGCCCAGGCGGATAACTCGGCCCTTCCGGGGGCCTATCGCCATGGCCCCCCGGCTGCAAATGCCATACCAAGGCATTACCGGGAGGATGACTCGGCTCCCCGGGTACCTGAACTTGGGGCCTGGTCCCCATTGGCCTCACGCCAGTGCCCCCTGGGGCGCAGGGGTTCCCGGACGGACGACTCGGTCCCTCTGCCAGGGGCCTAGCGCCTTGGCCCCCCGGGTGCTGTTGCCGTAGCAAGGCATTCCCGGGAAGATGACTCGGCACCCTGGATTTTTTAGCACAATATACTAGAAGTTGTTGATCTCGTCTCAATCGGAGGGGAGGCACTTGTGACTCCACCTCTAGACGCTCGATTCGAGTGCAACGTAGGGCTCCAAGACACACACGCAAACACGCATTCTGCACAACATCCAAACCTTTCAACACAGACTCAGATGCCGAACCATACACTATTGACCCATAATCTACTCTAGATCTAATCAGGGATTTATATAGCATTAGCAATGACTTCCTATCTGCTCCCCATTGAGTACCAGAAATGCACTTCAGCAAATTGAGTGCTTTTAAACATTTAATTTTTAACTGACTGACATGGACTCGCCATGTCAGTCGACTGTCAAAATGCAGTCCAAGAAATTTAGTAGAATTTTGAATAGGTAGGGGGTTGACACCCATAGTCAGCCTGACGTCTGGCTTCTTCCTATGAGTGAAAATAACCCCTACACTCTTTCTTACTGAAAACTTAAAACCCCACTGGAGGCCCCAATTGTGAATCAAATCCAGTGCCAATTGGATCCGAGTTGCCGAAAACTCTGCATTACAGCTGGAGTGCCATATCGCACAGCCGTCGGCGTACAGTGAGTATTTAAGATTTCGAGGAGGAGCTGGTAGAATGTCATTGATCATACATAGAAATAAGGTCGGAGACAGAACACTCCCCTGGGGCACCCCATTTGCCTGGACAAATATGTCCGAGAAAGTTACTGTGTCCGAAAAAAGCTTGACAGAGAAAGTTCTGTCAGAAATGAAGTTCTTAACAAAAAAGGGCAGGTTACCGCGTAATCCCATCGCATAAAGTTTCCTGAGGAGGCCATGTCGCCAAGTCATGTCGTAGGCTTTTTCAATGTCTAAAAATACTGCAATCAAAAATTGTTTTTTGGCAAATGCCTCTTGAATTTGAACTTCCAGGTTTACTAGCTGATCGAGCGTCTGGCGACCTTTACGGAAGCCACAGTGCTCGTCAACCAGCAAATTCCTGGAATTTAAAAATGCAATAGCCTACGATTAACAATTCGTTCCATGACCTTGCATAAGCAACTTGTGAGCGCAATAGGGCGATACGATGAAGTCGATCTGGGGTCCCCCCCTCCTTTCGGTATGGGAATGACATGTGCAAAGTGCCACGAGTTTGGAAAGGTGTGACCCCTCCAAATCTCGTTAAACACCTGCAACATCTTGATCATGGAATCATGATCAAGATGCTTTATCATCTCATACCGAATCTCATCGGGTCCTGGGGATGTCCCACTACAGGCTCCTAGGGCTTGGACAAGCTCTTGCATTGTTAGATTACTGTTGTAATCTAATTCATCTCCTGTGGCAAAGTCAATATGCTGCAGCTCTGATGCTTCCTTGATGGGTAGGAAAGCTGGATGGTAATTTTCAGAGCTGCTAGCAAGGACGCTAAAATTACCAGTTATTGGTATAGTGAAACCAGCACAGCTGTTTGCTATAGAATAGGCCCCTTCACAAGCCCAGGCCCCGTGTAGGCATAATCTGGGTTGGAAGGGTCAATTCCGTGATGTTCATCAGAAGTAAATAAAATTCAAATCTGGCGCTGTACTGATAGTGGAGCCACCTGGTGGTGGTGAGGTGAGGTATTAAGCCCCTCCTCCGCTGAATACCGCTCGCCCACTCTGTCGCGGAACACGTTTCTGTCAACATCTACGCTCCTCGCTGCTACGCTATGGTATTGTGTCGCGTGTTCCTGCTAAGTTTTTCTTTTGTGTTCTAGTGGCTAGCCTGCTTTGCAGATGTATCATGTGTGTTTTCTAGGAGGGTTTTTAGGTGTTTATGGGGTTTTTTTCTTCGTTAGGACTTAGTTCTTTCCTTAAGCGAAGGGGGCTTTTCAGCCCCTGTTTTCGGAGTTTTTCTCCGTCTGTCCCCTCTTTCACTGTCCCTCCTGCCACTAGTACATTCTTCGTGTGTATTTTATCGGGGTTTTCTGGGGTTTTTAGCGAGGTTAGTGGGCGCCACGTGGGACTTCCCCGCCCCACGTGGTGACCACATGGGGTCTTTGCAGCCCTTCCTCTTGCCTTCCCCGATTATTATGTGTCCCCTCTCGGTAGGGGGGAGTGAGAATTGTGCCCTGGTTCTCTCTTCCTCTCCCGGGCGGGGGTTTTTTATTTTATTTTGGGGTTCTTCCATTATTTTCAGCCTGGAGTGTTTCTTCTCAGGCTATCGGGTCCCCTCCTACCCCTCCTTCTGGTTCATCTGTCCGGGGGGGCCCTTTTTTACCCGCTCCATGTGGCGGACGATTCTGGTTTTACGGGGTTTTTCCCTGGGCGGCTGCGCGAGTGTGGGGGATCGTGTTCTGGTCCCCAGGTTCAGCGGGCGTGTCCCGCGCTTCTTTCCTTCGGGGAGGATGGGTTTGTGTTCCAGTGTTTGCACGTGTTAACCCATGTTTGTGTATTCTTTTCTCCCCCAGCCTACTCGTGCCCTTTGTGCTGCCTCAGGATGTACCGTGCGGGTCTCGCCTGACGGACACCTGCACTGTTCTCCTCACGCACCCTGCTTCACTCCCTTGGGTTACGACCCTTTGGCGTGTGGTGTGTGCCGCCCCTGGGCTGAGTTGTGTCGGGTTACCTCCCCTTCTGCCCGCTCCAAGCTCCCTGCCCTTGCTTCTCTTCGTATGGCGTGGACGAGGGCTAGGAGAATGGCCCACAAACGAGACGGTTCTTCTTTGGCGTGGGTGGACCCGATTTTGGGAGCGGACCTGGGTTTATTCAGGACCCGTTACCCTTCTTCCTGTCTCTCGGAGTCTCAGGGGCTAGAACCTCCTGAGGCCCGAGAGATTGAGCCTTCTTCCCTAGGCGGTACTACGACTCCTTCTCGGGGCTTATCCCCCCGGGAAGCGAGCGAGTCTGTCGCGCTGGTTCTCCCGACTGCCTCACCGGTACAAGGGCCCAGCAGGGAACCCCCAGCTTCGCCTCCTGCTAGAGCTGGCTCCTCAGGCCTCTCTAGAGGACGCAAGCGTTCAGCTAAAAGGTCCCGCCACTCCAGGAAGTCCCGTGCTCGTCGCCGTTCTCCTTCCTCCTCTTCTTCGTCGTCCTCTTCCTCTTCTTCGTCGTCGGGGAGCTCTCCTTCGCCCGCCCGCAATTCCCGCAGGGGTAAGCGGGGGGGGGACAGCCCCTCGTCGAGGAAGATAGTTAAGATCTTCCACGCCCTTATTCCTCACGCTTTTCCTGGGGCTTCCGTCGCGCAGCCTCCGGCTGTCGCTACGGAACCCGCTCCTGTTCCCCCGCCTCCCGCTGCTGCTCCCGTCGAGGGCTCGAGTCCTCCCGGGGATGTGGGAGTCCTTTTCGTGCCTCCCGTTTCCCCAGGGCTCGAGTCTCCGTCGGGGGACGTAGCTGAGGAGTTGGTTACCTCCGCACCTCCGTCCCCGTCACCCCCTCCTTCGGGAGACGGATACCTTCCCTACTCTTGGTCTCTTCTCCCTCCTGCATGGACCCACTCTTCGGAGGAGGGCAGACTGGTGGCCTGGTCTCCGGACACAGCTCAACCAGACGTGTGGATCCGGAGGGATGACGTCGTGGTGAAGTGGGGGGCGGATGAGAAGGGCGAGGCTATTCCCTTCTACAAGGTCCGTCCTATCTCAGCGCCCGTACCCACTTCAGCTAGGGTGTCCTCTGCGGCGACCCTGGACGCGATGGGTTTCCTGGTGGAGTACAGCCAGCTACACTTGTCCGGGGCTTGGAGGATTGACCGCTCCCACGGTAACACGGCTCTCCTCCTTTCCCCGGACGCGTACTTCCCGGGGGATAAGGGCGAAGGGGACCTGGATATTCCAGCCCTTCTCCTTAAGTCCCTGGACCACCAGAGAAACAACGCGCCCAGGAAGCCCCCTCCTCCGTCTTTCCCCGTCATCCTCCCTCATTCCCGGGCTCCCCCGGGCTTGAGGGAGTGCCTGTGGAAGACGGAGAAGGAGCCCCCGGTCCCCTATCAGCTGAAGGAGCCCGATGGTAAGTTGCGACAGGCGGGAGTCTGCTACCCGTCTGGAGCTGGCCCACACCATCTCCACGGGAGCAGCCGCCTCGTTGATTAGGGACTGCCTCAACGCCCTAACCAACTCCTACCACGAGATGTCGGGTGTACAGCTAGCGTGAGTACCTTACTCGTGTATCATGTTTTTAGGGATGCTGGGTAGAGGGTCTCCCTGTTACTCCCGGGTACTTATCCCCGGGTTCGCTCGGTTTTTTCCTTGTTTACCCCTTACAGTGACACCCTCTCTTCCATGGCCACCGTGATGGAGGGCGTGGCGGCAATGTCAACCCACTTCATGCGGGAGGAGGCGAAGGCGTTCGCCGAGGCGAGACTGGCAGCCCGCCAGGCGGCGGCTAAATCTGCGCCGGAGATGGCACAGAGGGGAGTGGTGCGAGCTGCCCCCTTGTCCCCCGCCCTCTTTGACCAACCGGCGACAGACACGATCTTCGCCTCCCTCCCAGCGGTAATCAATTTACCAAAGCCTTCCACCTCCAAGTAAGTACCTCTCGTGTTCGTCTTACCCGAGTTGTCACGGGGGTGAAATGAAAGGATTTTCGGGTCTACTTTGGTTCCTAACCATTCTGTTTGTCCGTAGGCCACGTGCCCCACAGCCAGCCAGACCAGCCTACCAGCCCCGGAGGCCCTCCCAGCCCTCCAGGCTACCGAGGCCCTCCTATCCCACTCCCCCGAGAGCACACAACAGGCCCTCCCAGAGGGGCCAGCAGCCCTTTCGAGGAAGGGGACAGGGCTCCAAGCCCTACTCGAAGCCCAAGTCCTCCTTCAACCACCCCGCCCAGAAGGACCGCGCCACTTGAGGGTCCCACTCTGGGCTGCCTCACAGGGTGGTCAGCAGCCTGGCCCACCCACGGCTGGGCAGCAAGGATAATTCGCCAGGGCCTGTCATGGCCCTGGATTACTGTTCCGGTGAGTAACTGTCATCCTTACTTTCTGACATATGAATTATGCCTAATCCCGTCCTTGGGCTACCGTTAGGTCAAAATCAGATTTTCCCTTGCGGTCAAAATCTCTGCCTCTCCTGTCATTCACCCCCCAACCACCCCGGGTCCCTCGGGCCCCGGGGGATTAGGATTAACGGTACTCTCACTGACACCTGTCTTCTCCCGTTACAGCCACTACGTCTACCTCCTGCCTCAACCAAAGTGTCACTTTCGGTCGTCCCGCATGTGTTAGAAATGCGGGAAAAAGGGGTAGTGGAGCGGGCGACGGGAAGGGTCTTTCTTTCTCGTTTATTCACGGTCCCCAAAAAGGATCAGGGAAAAACGAGATTGGTGATGGACCTGAGCAAGCTAAACAAATTCGTGAAAACGTTACATTTCAGGATGGTTTCGGTTGCTCAGGTCCGCACAGTTCTGAGGAAGGGAGACTGGTTAGCATCCCTGGATCTCAAGGATGCGTACTGGCACGTCCCGATCCACCCCAGGTTTCGCCGCTTTCTGGCCTTCCAGGTGGGGACCGAGATGTTCCAGTTTACCAGGCTCCCTTTCGGTCTTTCTCTAGCTCCGCGAGTCTTCACAAAACTCGTGAGGGTGGTGGCATCCCGTCTGGCAGAGGCGGGTGTCCCCACCCTCATGTACCTGGACGATTGGTTGCTTCACGCCCCTTCCAAGGAGCAGGTAGCAAACAACGTCCGGGTAGCGAGGGGAGTGCTAGAGGAAATGGGGTTTCTGTTGAACATCCCCAAGTCCTCTCTCACCCCCACTCGCAAGCTGTGTTGGCTAGGAATAGAGTGGGACTCTCTTTCGGCCACCCTCTCTCTCGCTCCAGACAACGCCCGCCGGACCCTCCGCCACGTCCGCCAGGCGCATTTTTCCCGTACTTTCTCTCGCCGCCAGTGGGAATCATTGCTCGGGTCCCTAAATTTCGCGGCCCCTGCAATGCCCCTGGGACGATTGAAACACAGGAGGCTGACGCGGGAGGTAAACCTCCACCTGTCCCCCGCACACAGGGACCTTCCCAGGCAAGTGTCCCCCTCTCTCCACCGCCTCCTTCGCCCCTGGCTACGTCCCGGTGCCCTGCGTCAGCGGGTCCCCTGGGTGTTCCCTCCCCCGGGGATTACGGTGGCGACAGACGCATCGGACGTAGGCTGGGGATACCAGTCTTGCCTGGGACATCAACGGTGCGGGGGATGGAAGGAAGGGGAAAGGCTACTGCACATCAACGCCCGGGAGTTGATGGTAGCGAAGGAATGGCTCAACAGACACCCTCAGTTTGCCAGGATAGGCGTCCGCTTCGATATGGACAACGTTGCGGCCGTGCAGTGCCTACAGAAACAGGGCACCGTACGGTCGGAAATTCTCCTGTCCCTGTCAGAACAGATTTTCGCAATAGCGGCCAAGAGGGACATTCACCTCTCGGCCCGCTACGTGCCAGGGCGGGAGAACGATTGGGCGGACGCCCTATCCAGGTTCAGGGGGACGTCAGTCGAGTGGCAACTGCGTCCCCTTGTGTTCGAGTCTCTCTGCCTTCGCTACGGGACACCGGAGGTGGACCTATTCGCCTCCCCATCCACGGCCCTACTCCCTCTGTTCCTGACTTTCTCTTCCAGAACAGAGGCGGGGGGCCCGGACGCCTTCACGGAGGACTGGAACAGGTGGGGTCATCTCTACCTCTTCCCACCCCCAGCCACTTCAGTCCTCCTGAAGGCGATCCTCAAGCTGCGCACTTTCAGGGGGAGGGTTCTCCTCATAGCCCCCCTCTGCCCAGCACAGCCGTGGTTCGGAGAGTTGTCCCGGTGGTGCCCGCATCCCCTTCAGTTGGGATCGGCGTGCCTCTCCAGCACCCTGTCTGCACCACTCCAAGCGTCACTGAAACTACACGCTTGGAGTTTCTACGGGGAGTCCTCAGCAAAAGGTTCACTAAGGAGACAGTGGACAAGATGTTGAGGGCTCATCGTCAGTCTTCGGTGCGACAATACGAATCGTGCTGGAAAAGATTCCAGGACTTCTTGCGAAGACACCCCTCCAGGGTCATTTCGGAGGACACAGTCCTGGAATTCCTCACGTGGCTCGCCGATTCCACCAACAGGGCCCCGGCGACGGTGCTTGCGCATCACGCAGCCCTGTCTGATCCCCTCCTCCTGGGTTTTAACATTAAGGTTTCGGAGAGGCCTCTCTCTCTCCTGAGGATGGGGATTCGGGCGGGGACCGCACCTCACCGGGCCCAGACACCCTCCTGGTCCCTTCATCGTGTCCTTTCCTACCTGACCTTCGAGGGGGTCCCTCTGGAGGTTTGTCACCTCCTCCAGAAAGCTCTCTTCCTGCTCGCCTTAGCTACAGGTTACAGGGCTTCTCAGTTGGCAGCCCTGACCCGTCACACAGCCTTTTCTTCAGTAACCCCTAACCTTACTTCCTTAACCATTTCCCCCTCCCCTGCTTTTCTAGCTAAGAACGAGCAGGCTGACAACAGAATTGGCCCTCTCGCAGTACCCTCGTTCCTGAGGGATGGAAATTTCCACCCCCTCTGCCCAGTCCACGCCTTTGTTGCATACGTGGAGGCGACGAGAGGGGCTTCTCCGGACCACCTCTTCTACAACTCTAGGTCCGGTAACCCTCTCTTCCCTAGGTCAATCGCTCGCCTTCTCTGCCGAGTGATAGAGAACGGGGATCCCGGACACGCCCCGAGGGCTCACAGCGTTAGGGGCGTGGCCGCCTCCCTCGCCTTCCTCAGGACTCACTCGGTGGAGAGGGTCAGGGATTTAGGGGGCTGGGCGTCCACTTCCTCCTTCAGGACGAGGTACCTGTTCCACTCGCTCTCCCCTACCCCCTGTGTGGCTATGGGTACTCCACCTCCTATTCCCCAGGGTCCCCGCGGGAGACACATGGGGGGGAGGGGCCGCCCGAAGAGAAAAGGTCGGGTGATTTAAGTCCCGTCACATCATCCCATACCTCATCCACATCTTGTACAGCTTCATACTCATCCCCATTCTTCACGTGTACATATGGTGAAAGAGAGTCTATAATAAATTACATTGTTACGGAATTCTTGTGTATTCATTTTCCAAACAATTATTTAACTACGATGAGTGACAGGAGATATTATTACACAGGATATCTGGATCCTAGTGTCCTCCTTCATCCCCTCGGGATCACATTACCTGAGCGAGGGCCATAGCCCTAACTCGGAAGACTTGAATAAGGGGGGGAATGGGGGGGGGGAGGAAAAGGGGGGGGGAGTATCCATGGGCACCTCCCCCCTCCTCTCCTAGGCCCGAACCCTCGAGTCTACCTATAAAGACTTTATGTGTAACAATTCTGATCTATAACAGAATGGTCTACGGTTATATGGTATAAGCTACTTCTCCCCCACCACGGCGTTTCACCTAGCCAGTGTCGGGAGGGGCGTTAGCTGCTGCCTCACCGGGCTCGGTTACCTTTCCTGCCCTCCGCTCTCAACCACTCTTAACTAGCACGTGATTGCCTCCACCTCACCTCCCACCTACCGCATCGCATGCATAGCAAACAGCTGTGCTGGTTTCACTATACCAATAATAGTGCATTTGTCGCGGCTTCTAGCCGCTTAAATTGTATTTATTGGTTGTGAAACCAGCACAGCTTCTACTGTCCCACCCACCTCCCGATGCGCCAGGCACTCACTTCTTTCTCATTGGAGTGGGCGAGCGGTATTCAGCGGAGGAGGGGCTTAATACCTCACCTCACCACCACCAGGTGGCTCCACTATCAGTACAGCGCCAGATTTGAATTTTATTTACTTCTGATGAACGTCACGGAATTGACCCTTCCAACCCAGATTATGCCTACACGGGGCCTGGGCTTGTGAAGGGGCCTATTCTATAGCAAACAGCTGTGCTGGTTTCACAACCAATAAATACAATTTAAGCGGCTAGAAGCCGCGACAAATGCACTATATTATCATCAACTCTCGTCGGACTACCGTCGGTCAGAAGAACCAAATTGGAATCACTGATTAGCCTAGCCATCTGTTCCCCCTTTCTGTCATCCTGCAGGGAACCCCATAACGAATGATGAGCATTAAAATCACCTACAATTAATTTTCTACAGGGCAGACTGTCCTGTAGATCAAAAACATCATCATAAGTTACTGTATCAGGAGGACAGTAGACAGAACAGATAGTCAGGTAGGTGCCACCGAATTTCACTCTGCAAGCGACACTTTCCAGAGGAAAATTACAGGGCACATCAGTGAAAGGGAGGTTATAGCGGATGTAGATTGCCACTCCACCTCCACCCCTCCCCCCACGGTCCCTCCTAATTAACCTGTAGTTCCGAAGCTGAACAACCTCGTCTTCGACTTGGTCGTTCAGATGAGTTTCCTGAAGAGCAATAATATCGGCAGCGTAAGAACAAGCCAAAAGTTTAAGTTCATTTAATCTTTTTTTTTTTTTTTTTTTTTTTAATTAATTGCGCCGTAGCGTCAATCAACAGGCAGGCAACAATACATACGGGTAGGCGGGACCCATGAGAATACAATGACTACAACCACACATACACACATCACGAAAACATAACAGAATGGAGCACAAGCATACAGACAAATATTTACACTATGACCTATTTAAATCCACAAAAACGAGGGTGGCGTACCAGAAGTTCCTCCAGAACCTGGTGGTTCAGCAGGTGTCGACAAACCACATCAAGTGGCAGGCCCCGGGGCCGCAAGTGTCGGACAGTGGGGCAGGCAGGCAATAGTGCTCTACAGTGTTAGCACGAGGTGCTCGACACAAGCGACACTCAGTGAAGGGAGGCTCACCCTGCATCCCAGCAACCTGCCACGGTGGCCGGTAGCCAAGCCTCAAACGAGCAGAGACTACATTGTGCCTCCGAACCATGAGGCCTTGACGACGGTAGGAATATTTGTGACGGCAGACAGACTCATAATGTGTGATGGAGATGCTGAAGGGCCTCTCTGCATCCCTGCGTCGCCGTACAGGGAGGAGAGCGGCGGAGCGGACTTTAGAGAGGTAACATGTCAGGGAGAGAGGACGTCCAACACCACGAGGAGGCAGATGGCAGGCTTCCTTTGCGAGTCTGTCAACTGTACCATTGTGACGTAAACCTACATGGGATGGCACCCATAAAAATTTGACAGTCAAGATACGATGACGCAATAAGGACAAAAACGATAAAATCTGCTGAACAACAGTAGAGTGTGTGGGTTGAACACTAGAGAGGGAATGAAGGGCAGGTCTGGAGTCACAAAAAATGGCAGCATTCACTCCACGTTGACAAACAAGACTAACAGCATCCAGAATGGCATAGAGTTCACACAATGTTGAGTTAGAGTGGTTACAGAGACGACGGCCAACCCAGCCCCCTGGAGGTGACTCCATGTCAGGTGAGAAAACGGCACAACCTGCTGCACCATCCACTTGCAATGAGCCATCAGTGTAGAGGCAGTATGGATCTGTGATGGAGGACGTCACTGTTTCTATGTGTTCCAGAGCCAACTGTCGCTGTAGAGAAGGCAGTTCCGACTTGGAAGTAGGTGTGAAGCTCACATCAGGTGTTGGTAGCATCCACGGAGGGGGTCCTGGGGGGACGTCGGCCACCATTATATCTATATTAAGACTACGGAGCATAGAGGAAACAGACCTTATAAGAGTACGTCCAGCAGGCAGTATGGGAGGGACCGGGTAGTTTGGTCTAAGAGAAGTCCTGACTAACTGGGAGTAATGGGGTGAAAGATGTGGGAAATGGAGGCACTTGACAGTGAAGCAAGTAACATTAGAATAAATTCTCTCCACTAACGGGGGAAGACGCAACTCACGCTGCATGTTCACTATCCTGGTCGACATTGGACAACCGAGAATTATTCTCATTGCTCTATTCTGAAATTTTTCTAAAGTTTCAAGAGTAGCCCTGGGAAGTTGAATCAGAGCAGGGGAGAGGTAATCAACAACTGAACGGATAAAAGCAATATAGATGGTCCTGGCTACTGGGATGGAGATGCCCGAGGAGTTGTTAGTGAGCCATTGAAGTGGCGTAAGTCGGCGCTGGAGACGACCCAATAAGTCCTGGACAATGGGATGGTCTTGAGGTCTGGCAGGGACAATTGGCCAAATATTGACTGGTGCGCCCAGGTATTGATACTGGGAACACATGGGAATGACAGTCCCTCCAATGGTGAACACTGGCCGAGCTTGAGGAAGGCGGCAGGTGAATATTCTGCTCTTATCTGGGGAGACAATAATGCCACAGTGAGAGGAGGACACAGAGAAGGAGTCAAGAAACCGCTGGAGATCCCTTGGTGAGGTAGAATGAACACAGATATCATCAGCATAGCACGTAATTGTAGTTCCAGGTATATCAGGGAGAGAAGTGAGCAGCCGATGCATCAGAATATTAAATAACAATGGGCTGAGAACACCCCCTTGAGGCGTACCAAGATGAAAACTGCGCAAAGGACTGAGCACACCACTGAAAAACACACGGGAGGTCCTGTTACTCAGGTAGCCCCGAATCCACCATAATAGATTACCCTTTATCCCAAAGTCAACCAGTTGATCCAAAATGACGTCTCTATTAGCAACATCGAAGGCACTTCGAAGGTCAATGAAGGCCACCACATTGTCCCTGTTAAGGCGAGTGTACAGGTCGACTAGGCAGTGGTGTGTGCTCCGCTGGGGAAGGAAACCAAACAGCCATGGAGAAAGGCGATCTTCCAGTCTGTACATGAGACGATTGAGTAAGATTCTCTCCATAACTTTACAAAAACAAGAAGTCAGGGAAATAGGCCTGAACTTTGCAGTGCCGGGCTTAGGGATGGGTATTATTGTGCTGCTGGTCCAGGCTCGTGGTACACAACCATCACGAAGACAAAGATTGTACAGTAGAAGTAGAGGGTTCCCAGGAACTTGTTGAAGTAGGCGGAGCACAGCATAAGTAATACCATCATCACCAGGGGAAGAAGCTCTACCCCGAGAGAGAGCACGTCGCAACTCCTCCTCAGTTATCACCTCTGCATCATCGTCATCATCTTGCAACAGAGCAGACATTAGACGTAGCCGATGGACAGCAGCACGGGAAGTGAGTGCATCTTGTATGTGGATGGGTAGACTGGCTGAGGTAGATTGTTCTGACCAGGCATCGACAAGTTGTTGGGCATAGTCGGCAGGAGTGTGATGACGAGCAGTGGCCGGTGTCTTTTTAACAACCAGACGGATGAGGTGCCACATAGAAGCCACACTTGTTTGCTGGTTGATACTGTCCGTGAACCGCTGCCAAGACTCAGTGTGAGCACACTCCTGCAGGGCAACTAAAGCGTCCCTAGACATCTGGTAACGATGGAGCAGGTCAGGGGTTGGATTGGCTTGAAACAATAAGCCATCACGTTCAGCCTCCTCCTTTCCCTCTTGTATACGTGCATCCAGCGTACAGGAGTGGGCAGTATGGCGATGCTGGAGGTGTGGCCGGGAGACGTATAGCCTATAAAAGTCATGAGTAGCAGATACAAGATCAGAGTACAACTGTTCAGCTGATGATATGTCAAATGTAGGGAATACATGGGCCATGAATAAGATGTGAGTCGGGCAATATTTAGGCGGCACAGCAATACGCAAACGAGTGGCTGAAGCACTTGACCCAGCAGTTAGAGAATAATGAAACCGAAGAGCGATGTGATCAGAGAATAAGTCTGGCACGGAGGAGCACAGGACCCGAGATGCTATCAGGCCAGACGAGAGGATGTAATCCAGAGTACCTCCCCGGCAATGAGTGGCACCGCCAGTGTCCCAGCATGTCAGATGATGCTTGCGGATGTATGAAAGGAGACGAACACCGTTACGATTAATAGAGCCAGAACCATCACCCAAATCAGAATGCCGAGCATTAAAATCTCCCATATAAACCATACCACGCACTGTTGGAGAAGGAAGAGCCTCAAGAGTGAGTCTAGCTGGGGCAGAATAGACATTACATAGTTGTAGTGCTCCATTCCCAGGTAGAACCTCAAATAGCTGAAAGGTCATGTCAGGATCAGTGGAGGTACGGAGAAGGCGATGTGGCAAGGAGCTATGTATGCAAGTAAGGAGACCATTCCTTACCAGATGAACATATGGCACATAACCTGAGAGAGGAGGAGCTTGCCCAGCAGCGAGCGGCCGTCCTGGAAATGCTTCCTGGAGAAAAATAACACTGGGATGATGACGAAAAACATTGGCCTTGAGTTGAGTGAGCTTAGCATAACTGGTGATACCACATACATTCCAGGAGATGACATCCAGCCGGCAATCACTAGCGAACTCTGTATTTGGAGGTAGAAGTCCGGTGAGTGGGGGCAGATGAGCGACCTGGAGAAGAAGATGGACCAGGAGAAGGGACTGACTTGAAAAGCTTTTCAAGGCGAGATGCAACAGTATCCATCTTTTCGGTAAGGGTAGTGACAGTTGAGATGATGGCCTGCTGAGCCTCGACCAAGGTGGAGAGTTTGGAGTCATTGGCAGCCTGCGCGGCAACTAGCCCATCAATCCTGGCTTCAAGGGCAGAAAAGCGGTTCTCAAGAGCCGTACATCGTGCCATGAGGGTAGCAACAGACTTGCGGAGGGCCATGTCTGGAGGTGAGGCAGGGCTGGTAGGAGGAGCAGACTGGGGAGGTGGTGGTGGTGGAGGCGGAGCAATAGTAGAGACACGAGCCTGGACCTGACGTCGAGTACATCCATGCCACACGTTAACCCCTGGCTGAAGGCATCGTGGACACTTCCATCGAGACGTATCTTCAGGAGGTGAAGGCTCAGAGGTGGAGGCAGCAGGACGTGATGGTTCGCCCCTGACAGGACACGTCTTGGAATCATGGTCGGCAGCACACCATGCACACTTTGGCCTAGCAGAACAGTACCGGGAGATATGCCTAACTCCCCAGCACCTGTAGCACCAAGGCTGGTCATTATGAAGTTTCCTCACCTCACACGGTGGAAGACAAGGGAGGAAATCAAAGGAAATCTCATTTGGAGGTGGATCAGGTTGACTCCAGACAACAACAATACGGCTAATGGGGGAACCATCTTGGAAAAAACGACAGGCAAAGTACACACCAGGGTATCCCTTCGCAAGTTTCGGGTCAACATCAATAGGAAAACGGGTAAGGATGTAGCTGGGGAACTTACGAGGCCTCTCGGGTGAGTCTTCAAGAATGAGAGGCAGAGACAAAAATTCACCAGCCTTCACTCTATCAATGATATCCTGACGCTTCCTAGAGATGTAGACAAACCGGGAGGTGACAGCAGCCATCTTCACTTCAGCCAGTTCACGCTGCAGCTGGAAGGCACTGTTGACATCAGACAACCAACGCAGCTTTGTTTCCGTAGATGGGTTCCCAGAGAAGGAGAGCTTGACATAGGCATTTCTTGGGGCAAAAGCAGGAAGGTTGGACGAGGGCAAGGAGTTGGTATACAGGGAAGAAACACCATGTTGAGGCAGAGAAGGTACGTCATGCACAGCTGAAGCACCCTTGGCAGTCTTGGCAGCTGGAGGCAAACACTCCACACCATCGGAATCCTGCGAGGAGTCGGACGAGGCATCAACGGGTCGCTTGATAGAGGTTGAGGAGGTGGAAGGCTGCAACCTGAGCTGCGGAGTGACCGAGGAGAGGGGGGGAGGGTTGCGAGAAGGCAGCTCAGGGCAGTGATCCTCGATAGGAGACTCATCCTCCTCCGACATGGCCAAGTCGGCCTCCAGGCAGGAAGCCACATCCGAATCCGCGCTCTCCATCAGGCCAGGCAAGGCCTAGATGGGAAGCGAACAACTGAACACACACGAACACACGAACATACACACACAGAACCACAATAAAACAAATAAACCACGAACAACAATACCACAAACAGCAAAACCACAAAAAAAACGAGATAGAAAATATAAACAACCTCTATAACACCACAGACACGACAACACACAAACAAGAACGTTGAAACAAGACAAACAACAACACAAACAACAACACAGGCAGAGCGCCAGGAACACGTCTTCACTCCAGGAAGGTTGGGGTGAGACTCCTCATTTAATTTAGCTCTAAGACTTCGACAGTTCCATTGGAGTATGGTTAGCGTGAAGATTATCGCTGTTTATGGGGTTTCTTGGAGCCTTGTTCGTCTGGCCGAACCTTTTTGTGCTGGGAGGGAAGACCCTCTTCCTCCCCTGCACTTCCCGGGGACCTCCCGCGGGCAGGTTTCGCGACGGTAGTCTCCATCGCCTGTTCCTCTCCATGAGGTACAGAGCCAGTCCTCGAACGGCTCGTCTCGCGACGAACCGGACGACTCCCGGATGTAGGCTTCATGGGAGTCACCTGAGCGAGAACATGAGATTTTGAAGCTGATACGGTATCATCAGCTTTGTGGTGCTTCTTTTGCTGGGTTGATTCAACAACTTCTAATTTCTTTGTCAAACTTTCTACTAGCAGCGTTAATTTGTTTACAGTATCCTTTAAGTCTTTAATTTCATTATCTTTAGCTTGGATAGCCACGTTAACATCTGTCGTAGTTACAGGAGCAGTGGTGCCAGTCATAGCTGCAGCATAGGAAACTGTGGGAGTTTGGTTAACCCCCTCCACCTTCCTCTTTGCCTCACCATAACTGACATCATGAGCCCTCATGTATGCCATTGCTTCAGTCTCCACTTTAAGGCTCCTGCAGTCACCTGCACTTGCCTGGTGGAGGCCACCACAATTAGCACACCTGAAGACTGTCTCTGAACAACTCAGTCTCGTGACTACCTGCATATTTACCACAAGTGAATGAATCTTTATTGAAGCACCTCAATGCTGTGTGTCCGAATTTCTGGCAACGGAAACAACGCATCGGTTTCTGAATGTATGGTCTAACGTGAACTATTTCATATCCAATCTTTACCGTTTCCGGAATCTGTGCTGAAGCAAAAGTCATGAAACACAAGCCAAATTTCTCTCTCTTGTTCTCTCTCATCCTGGTCATACTTTGAACATCAACAACGCCTTGGTCCTTCATTCCTTCCAAAATGTCTGCCTCATTCAGAGCGGCCAAATCCCTATGGAAAATGACGCCCTTACAGGTATTTGGCCCCACTGGAATGGTGGCTTTCACCTTCAGGTTATGAATTTGCGTCAGTTTAAGGAGATCCTTAACCTGGGATGCCTTCAGTATTTTCACCAGGAGACTACCATCACGCAACTTGTTAGCAGCAGCAAGACTGCCACCCACTTGACCATCAAGGACCTTTTTGACGATAAAGGGGTTAAAATTCTTGAGAGACTGACCCTCATCTACACATCTAATATTTACATAACGAGCATTCATTGGAGGAATTTTAACATCAAGGTGTCGTTGTCTGTCTGGTGTAGGGGTTCCATTATTGTCAGCCATTGTCCTAGTTTGGTCCTTGGTCGTTAACCTCCCTCCTTGAGGAGGAGAGAGGCTAGTCGGGGGTTCATCCATCCGGGGCATCGGACTACGTCCGACCCCTCTCCTAGCACACTCACCTACCTCCCTTAACTATTGTATCAACCCCAAAAAATGGACAATAATTTAGGGAATAAAAGTTACCTTTACTCGCCCCCCCCTAGTGGTAGCCTGGCGGCGTTCTCCAGTACCAGCTAGGGGATCGGAGTTTGTGCAGAAGGAACTTCCCCACCACCGAACCTGCCTAATGCGAGGGGTGGTGTAGTTAGAACCCACCTCCCAAGCGAATACCGTTGCTCAGCCAAGAGACAACCGTAGGCCCAGGAGGTCGCACGGAAAATATAGAAAAAAAAGTAGTTTAAGAAAAAGAGGTGCCCAAATGACGCACCAGACTACTGGGCCCCCGTACCACAGGGTTTCCCCTGAGGCAGTGAGTGCTGCGGGTCTGGTGTGGGGAACAACTAATGATGGCATCAACTCAGATAGACCCCCACACAGAACACTCCTAGTCACACTGGACATTAGTAAAGCATTTGATGCCATCCCCCTCCACAACCTCACAAACAAAATATACAACACAAACATGTACAACAATACAAAAAGATGGCTAACCAGCTTCTTGGGAGGAAGAATAGCCCATGTTACACATGTTGGTCAATCATCTAACATAAAAAGCTTCACCAACGGCGTCCCCCAAGGCTCAGTACTCTCACCCAGCCTTTTCAACTTATACATGCACGACCTACCAACACCCCAGACACCACAAATACAAGTAGCCTCCTACGCAGATGACATAACACTCACATGTACACACAGAAATGCAGACACAGCCACTCACATCCTCCAACCCTACCTCAACACACTCAATGCCTGGTTCATCACAAATAGACTTAAAATAGCACCCACCAAGTCAACAGCCACCCCTCTCACCAACTGGAATGCAGAACACCACTACACACCACACCTCACCATAAACAACACACCTATACCACACACACACACACCCAAAATACTTGGCATAACATACAACACATCTATGACATTCAAACAACACATCACAACCATCAAAAACAAATGCATGCAAAGACTCAAGGCCCTCAGATCACTTACCAGCACAACATTTGGGCACACCAAAGAAACCACAACCACAGTGTACAAACAATATATCCGACCAGTGATGGATTACGCAAGCCCCGCCTGGGCCTCAAACCTCACTGAGACTCATCTCAACACCCTACAGACCATACAAAACAGAGCCCTAAGAATAATCACAGGCTGCACAGCTACCACACCTACAGATCACTTACACCACGAAACCAAAATCCTCAAGATTAAGGACCACCTTGACATGAGAGGCACACAAACATTTGCCGCAGCCTCCAGAAATCTACACCACCCACTACACTACATGGTAAAACACCCAGAGATGCCAAGAAACATCAAAACAACCCCCAGTACACGATACCATACACAAATGTTATCATCTCTTACACCCTGCCCACCCCAAACCAGCCTCAAAAAACACATCCACACTCAAATCACCCACCATTCCATCAAAAAACTTAAAAACAACACCCTGCTGCACGCACGACCCCCTGACATCCACCCATCAGAATCCTCCCTACCCCGCAAAGACAGAGTCCACCTGGCCAGGTTGAGAAGCGGCCACCATCCGGCTCTTCTAACATATCAAAAGAAACTAGATAGAGCCATCACAGATACCTGCCCAGGATGCAACACAGCACCCCATTCTATTAAACACATCATGGAAGACTGCAACGAACACAACGACACTCGCCAACAACACAAGATACACTCACTGAGGGCACTGTGGGAAAGCCCGGTTCAAGCCATCGCCTTCCTCAAGAACTCGGGGCTGTTCGGCCAGACAGCCTGAGGAACTTCAACAACAACAACAACTAGCTACCATAAACTACTGGTTGTCCTCCAGCAAAAATCAAATCACTGAAGGTGTACACAGCCCAAGTTATACACATAAACAATGGAAATTAGATCGTATACATGTGGTATACGTCACAACACGCACACACCTGCTGGCAGATAGAGAGAAGGGGAACACACACACACACACACACACACACACAACACTTGGGTGATTAGAGATGACAAGATATACATATACCCAAGTCACACACACACACACCTGGGAAACAGACACACACACACACACACACACCTGGGAAGCAGACACACACACACACACAGGAAGGAAGTGCAATGCATACGGCTGAAGGCAGGGGAGGAGGAAGGAAGTACAGTACAGACAGTAGTTGTGTTTTGTTAATTAATGGTTGCATTACTATAGTTACACAGAGGCTATATTTATTATGGAAAGAGTGGTCATGATTCTGGAAGTAATGCAAATCAAATAGTCTATCAAGTGAATCCGCTGACTGAAAAACAACAAATCTATAACAAATATTGTATTGCAGTTACGTACGTAGTCTTACATTATCTATATGTTACCAACCATCGAAAACAACAGTGTGTGTACGAATTTTTGTGTCCAGTAGTACTGTTGATGGCCACGGCAGTGCTTACACAGACTATATGGAAAGAGATGTCATTATTCTTGAAGTACTAGACTATATGGAAAGAGATGTCATTATTCTTGAAGTAGTAGGCTATATGGAAAGAGATGTCATTATTCTTGAAGTATTATATGGGAAGAGATGTCATTATTCTTGAAGTACTAGGCTATATGGAAAGAGATGTCATTATTCTTGAAGTACTAGGCTATATGGAAAGAGATGTCATTATTCTTGAAGTATTATATGGAAAGAGATGTCATTATTCTTGAAGTACTAGGCTATATGGAAAGAGATGTCATTATTCTTGAAGTACTAGGCTATATGGAAAGAGATGTCATTATTCTTGAAGTACTAGGCTATATGGAAAGAGATGTCATTATTCTTGAAGTACTAGGCTATATGGAAAGAGATGGTCATTATTCTTGAAGTACTACATTGAATGATCTACCAAGTGACTGGGTGATTAGCAAAATAACAAACATATTAATATTGTTGCTTTGGAGTTACGTAGTCTTACATTTTCTACATGTTTTAACCCCTCGAAAACAACAACAGCGTGTGTACTAATTTTTATGCATTTATCTAGTATATTGCCGTTTTGTAGCAGTGTTGCGACATCCGGCTGAGTTCCGGTAGTTTGCCCCAGTCAGATCCCGGTATTTTACCACGGTTAGGTCCCGGTAGTTTGCCCAGGTTAGGATCCAGTAGTCTGTTGTTGCTGTCTAGGTTAGGTTAGGTAAGGTCAGGCTTGGGGAGAAGGGGGAGGGTTAGGGGGGTGCGGGAATAGGGGACAGGCTTCCTACCCACCCCAAGCCAGTCAGTCCCCCTATTCTCGCACCCTCCCCCCCCCAAGCCTGCCCCCTACTGCCGCACCCCCTTAATTAATGTTACTAATAGTGGTTCTGTTTCATGGTATTATTAGAAGGCATCAGAGAAAAAAACTCCACTTAATTAATTACTATGGATTTGGTAATAAAGGATGTGAACGTGTATGGACATTTTTGGAGGCTTCAGCTAATCCCCCCTGACTATGCCACAAAAAAAAAAAAAAAAAAAAAAAAAAAACACACACACACACACACACACTCTCCTTCAGTATAGGTGTGTGTGTGTGTGTGTTTGTTTGTATATGTGTGTGTGTTTGTGTGTGTGTGTTTGTTTTTGTATATGTGTGTGTGTGTGTGTGTGTGTGTGTGTGTTTGTTTGTATATGTGTGTGTGTTTGTGTGTGTGTGTTTGTTTTTGTATATGTGTGTGTGTGTGTGTGTGTGTGTGTGTGTGTGTGTGTTTTTGTGTCGTGGCAATATTTGAAGGACTCATTTTTTGTAACGGGGTCCCTCATTGATTTTATTATGGGGTTAGAATGAGACACTGTATGGGGAGGTGGAAGGGGGGTGGGGTGGGTTTTTTTTTTTTGACATGCGCTCCAACACTCAAAAAAAAAAAAAAAAAAAAAAAAAAAGTCTTCCAAACGTTTTATTTCTATGCTTTTATTTCTATGCTTAGTGAGGGACCCTGTTTGAAGTGTGTGTGTGTGTGTGTGTGTGTTTGTTTGTTTTTAATGTGTCTGCGACTGTACGTATTAATTAAATTTACTCTTTCCATAATTTCCAGGATAGATAATAATATACAGTACAGTGCTGCAACAACAACAACCACAACCACAACCACCACCACCCCTACTGAAAAAAAAAAAAAAAAAATAGTAATAATAATAAAAACAAATAAAGAAAAAACAATAATAAAAAACACTACCACCACCACCACCATTGAAAAAAAAAAAATAATAATAAAAATAAAAGAAATTAAAAAAATAATAAAGAACATTGAAGTGGTTGTTTTTAATTGAAAGGTGATTGTTGAACTCATTCCACGTGAAGCCTTCAATACCTACAGCCTAAACTTGGAATAACCAGCAGAAAATTATAATGAACCCAAGAATTGTATCTCTCTTCCTCCATAAGCGGTTGGCTGTTACTCTACTTATCTGTGGGTCAGTTTTGTTTACTCATAAGGTCAGTTTTTTTTACTCATAAGGTCAGTTTTGTTTACTCATAAGGTCAGTTTTTTTTACGCATAAGGTCAGTTTTTTTTTACTCATAAGGTCAGTTTTTTTACTCATAAGGTCAGTTTTTTTACTCATAAGGTCAGTTTTTTTTACTCATAAGGTCAGGTTTTTTACTCATAAGGTCAGTTTTGTTTACTCATAAGGTCAGTTTTGTTTACTCATAAGGTCAGTTTTGTTTACTCATAAGGTCAGTTTTTTTTACGCATAAGGTCAGTTTTTTTTACTCATAAGGTCAGTTTTTTTTACTCATAAGGTCAGTTTTTTTACTCATAAGGTCAGTTTTTTTACTCATAAGGTCAGTTTTTTTACTCATAAGGTCAGTTTTTTTTACTCATAAGGTCAGTTTTTTTACTCATAAGGTCAGTTTTTTTTACGCATAAGGTCAGTTTTTTTTTACTCATAAGGTCAGTTTTTTTACTCATAAGGTCAGTTTTTTTTATGCATAAGGTCAGTTTTTTTTTACTCATAAAGGCAGTTATTTTACTCATATGGTCAGTTTTTTTACTCATAAGGTCAGGTTTTTTTTTTACTCATAAGGTCAGTTTTTTTTACTCATAAAGGCAGTTATTTTACTCATATGGTCAGTTTTTTTACTCATAAGGTCAGTTTTTTTTTTTTTACTCATAAGGTCAGTTTTTTTTTTTACTCATAAGGTCAGTTTTTTTACTCAAGGTCAGTTTTCTTTACACATAAGGTCAGTTTTTTTACTCATAAAGGCAGTTATTTTACTCATATGGTCAGTTTTTTTACTCATAAGGTCAGTTTTTTTACTCATAAAGGCAGTTATTTTACTCAAATGGTCAGTTCTTTACTCACTAGGTCAGTTTTTTTACATATAAGGTCAAGTTTTTTACTCATAAGGTCAGTTCTTTACTCATAAAGGCAGTTATTTTACACATAAGGTCAGTTTTGCTACACAAGTTTTTTTTTTTTTTTTTTTTTTTTTTTTTTTTTTTTTTTTTTTTTTTTTTTTTTTTTTTTTTTTTTTTTTTTTTACTCACAAGACCAGTTCTTTCCCGTTCTTATTCATTCATAACCCGAATGCCCGAGTTCAGTATTGGTCCTTAACCTGGGGGGCGTGAGAGATTTCCAAGGGAGGGGGGGGGGGCGAATTTCAGGAGAAAAGTAGATTTTTTTCCAGTTATGTGTTATTTTCTTGACAAGAGCGTGGGTCAATACAATAAAGATCAGTTTATGAAATAGTGCAGAAGTATCGTCGTTACTAACTCTTGTTTTCAAAAGTTTCCTAGACATATAATTTTTCGTATATATTGCCCCCCCTGCCCCCTGCCTACCCTTCGATACCCATGGCAGGGGTTAGTGTGGAGGGAGTTAACCCGTCCTGGACCTATATATACTTTTCGTTAGTCACTGGTGAGTCACTCCCAGTCCACCACACAGTCATATCCGTGGTTATTACATCTCTTCTTTCACACCCTGCTCTAGCTGACATGCCCAAGGCATTCTTTGAATAAAAAAAACACGCCTTGATGCAAGCTAAGTTAAACAGTGGATCATTTCGGCAACAAACTTCAAAGGTTGTTGAGGCTTCCTATGAGATTGCCATGTTGATTGCAAAGAGCCATAACATTGGAGTCTCTCTCATAAAACCAAGTATACTCTGTGCAGCAGAACTCGTTCTGGGGAAAGATAGTGCAAACAAGCTTTCCTAAATTTCTCTGTCAAACGATACAGTCAAGGGAAGGATCGATGAATTGTCTCAAGATATTAAAGATCAAACTCTCCACCAAGTAAGATCCTTCCTTGTGTTTGCCATCTAGTGTGATGAAACGACTGATATCACTCAGTGTTCTCAGTTACTGATATATATAAACAGTATAAAAGAGGAAATTCTGTTCTGTCACCTCATGGAAAGTTACACAACAACAGAAGCTAGTTTTCATGATGCATCAAATTTTTTTTCATGAAAATCAACTTTCTTGTGACTCGGTGGTAGGGGTGTGTACTGATGGAACTCCAGCCACGCTTGGTCTGCAGTCTGGGTTCATCACAAAGGTCAAAGAAAAAATCCTTCTGTAATAGGTACACATTTCATACTTCATGGTGAAGCCTTAGCATCCAGAACTTTACCTGCTGAAATGAAGGATGTCCTGAACGTGGCTATCATCAAAGCTGGAGCCTTAAACAGTCGTCTCTTCAAATTGATGTGTAAGGAAAATTATGGAATCGGAACATGAAGCCTTACTTTTTCACACGAATGTACGATGGCTATCAAAAGGGAACATGCTTGGATGGCTTTATGGGCTACGAGAAGAAGTAGCAATATTTCTAGATTCACAGCAGAAGGCAGACCTTCATGACAAATTCCAGTCTAGAAGCCTTCAGATAACTCTAGCTTACCTGGTGGACATTTTTGAAGCATTGAATGTTGTGAACCTTAAACTACAAGGGAAAAACATCAACATCATCATGCACCATGACACCATTATTCCGAACCTTCATGACCAAACTCGACCTCTGACAATGTCGAATTCAGCAGGGAAATACAGTCAGTTTTAGGAACTTGGATTCAGCTCTCGATCACAGTAACCTTGTCTCGGAGTTAAAGAAACAAATAATCACTCATCTAAGTGATTTGAAAGCAGAATTCATCAGATACTTCCCAGACATAGACGATAAGCGTGAAGCCTGGAAATTCATCCGTAACCCATTTCACTGTGAAGTAGCTGATGTTGTTGATGAAGTCCAAGAGGAGTTTCTTGAGTTGAAGTTCAACTCCACAACTAAGGAAGACTTCAAAGATCTTAATTTGGAGACGTTCTGGATCAAGTACCTTCATGTTTACCTTCTCATCTCACATCAGACTCTTCAGATTCTAACAATGTTTGGATCCACGTATCTATGTGAAACTACATTTTCCACGCTCGTTGTTATCAAGACCAAGTACAGAAACCGCCTGAACCTTGAAAGGTACTTACGTTGTGCACTCTCAAGCATTCAACCACGTAATCAAGTTCTGGTAGCTAAGATGCAGTGTCAAATATCTCACTAACCATGTATTCAACATCTGGTAGCATTGAAACAGTGTCAAATATCTCACTAATGTGACTAATTTATGCTTAGGAAATGGACTAAGGAGGCATTGTTTTTCATTTTTTCTTAAAATCTAGGCGTGAAATTTGTCTATAGATGCAATGGGGGCGTGGAGGGAAAGAACTGTTTCTAGAGGGGGTGTGGTAGTAAAAAGATTAAGAACCACAGCTTTAGTGCATGCAAGTACAGTCAAGAGCACGAATAAGTATTCAGGTGTGCCTCGAGTACCTAGAGACAGTAAATAAATGCACAATAAGATCTCCATTGAAATGTGTGTGTTTTTTTTATTTTTTTATTGGACTGTTCAAAGCTTCAACCAAAGCTGTATACATATTAGTGCTCGTGTCTGTACTGTATGCATGTACCCCAATGTGGTTCGAATATAAGAGATTGGGTTAGGTTAGGTTAGACTACTATCGCTTCCCAGCTGGATTACAAAGCAGCAGATTAGATGTGAGGACGACAAAAGACCGTACAAGGCTTGGAAACACCTGTCCAACCAGGGAAAAGGTGATAACAAGTTGTACTGTATAGTCTGTTGCCTTCACTAGTAATGAGCACAGCGTCCAGTGAGTTGGGCGAAATATGGCATCTCTGAGTTTCCTTATTCAGTAATAAGTGAATGGACACAATTTATTCCACCATTAGTATTCACCATAATTTATAAGGTTATGGCTATGTAAACAAATACAATGTTACCATGCATGTTTCACCCACCTCACTGGATGTATAATAATAATGATGATGATTAATAATAATATTATGTTTTTTCAGACTTTGTAGTGTGTACAAGTTGCAGAATGCCATTAGAATTCCCAAAATGATACAAAAAGAATATCCAGACTTCATCCAATTCGTGAATAAAGTTGAATATTACCAAAACCATACAGATGTAGGCATATCTAAGGTGAAAGTTTTGGAAGGAAATACAAGTGGCATGACAACAGGTAAGAATAACAATAACATTTATAAAGAACAAGGTTAGATGTGCTCTGAACAATGGTATACAGGTGATTATATATATATATACATATATATATATATATATATATATATATATATATATATATATATATATATATATATATATATATATATATATATATATATATATATATATATATATATATATATATATATATATATATTTCTAACGCAGCAGAAGGCGGAGCAGAAGGAACAAGCCCAGTGTTTGAGGACGCCTTCATGGCCCCACTCATACAGTGGTACCGGAGAGCTGCCTCTTGGACCACACCCTGGACACCCACTGTCAGGTAGGTGGAGGGGGGGGGGGGGAGGGGGGAAGGGGGAGGGGGAAGAGTGGAAGGGAGGAAAGACGGAAGGAATTGGAGAAGCGGAAAGGGTAGAGAGAGGTAGGTAAAAGGAGGTAACAGGGAATATAAGTATAGGGAAGATGGGGGCAAAGTGAATACCACCACCACCAAACCACCGATACACAACAGACATCCAACACAGATTCACCTTCACTATCATCTTCTTCCTCGTTCTACAGCGTCGAGGTCTTTCTTCTGTCATCCTCAGATCAATATGCGTGTATCTATTCAATGTACTGCATGCTGGACGTCACTGTCAGTGTTATTTTGTAATCTTTCCAGAGAGTATATTACAACAGACTCGAGTATACTATCAGCAACACTGAGTTTTTCAATTAACACTAGACGTTCCTCTTCATTTATTTTTTTATAGGGATAGTACAGTGTTGGTAAATTTTGAGCAACTGATTCCTCAAAACAACAACCCTTCCCAAACAAACAGGCCACCACTACATTGTTGTCATTTTGGTCATGTTACCTCCCCCCGTACGTAGTTGGGTAGTACCTGCCTTAGTGATGTGGTAATACTAGCTTTTAGTTCCTTAGTCCCTCTTTTCTTTCTATTTCCTTCCTGCTTGCTGTCTCACCTCTCTATCACTTTCTTCTGGCGCTATATGACCTTGCTGCATGGCGTAATATATTTTGGAGGAATACAATAGTTACAGGTGATCAGAGCACATGTTCACTATGCAGCTAATTTATGCATGCACCTAAAATATATATATATATAAATATGGATCTCCTCTCGTGTGTGTGTGGAAGGGGCTTTAGGTTTGTAGTGCTTATCATTATCAACCTTTCCTCTCATTAGCCCGTCACCGTCAGCTCCCCCGTCACCGTCAATGGCGTCACAAACACGACGGCCGTTCACTTTGGAGGAGATAAGCTCCGTCCCTTACCAAAACAAGATAGACAGCAACGATCTCCTCATCACTACTGCTCTACTGCTCTTTGATGAAGCAGAAAACCACCCAGCCAGGACAACAAGACTAAGGAGGAGGCAGAGAATAATTTACAGATTCACCAAACAAAAGTTTTCATATCACATAAATGCACACACTCTATGCAAATACATGTATATAATTATTTCACTAATATGATATCATTTCTTTTTCTGTGTGCAAAAGCTTAAAATTCATATTTTCATAATATCCAAGATATCCAACACCCTGGACAGTGGTCAACATCGCCGCCGTCTCTCCGTCAAAAGATGAAATTATTTATCTTTTGACGGTGGCCGTGGGCGTGACGGGAGAGGGGAATAAGGTGACGGGCTAGTTCATTTGATGATTACCGTATCGCAGATGATTGAACAAATTTAGAGAAAGGAAGGTATATAACTTGGACATAGTGTGTGGTGTGTAGCGTGTTTGTATATATTGTGTAAATAAAAAGAGAGTGATGTCTTTGGGAGTATGTTGGATTACTCTCAGTGTATGTGAGACACGAAAAAGATCAGCAAAGGTGGACAGACAGGTGAAAAGGGAATTCCAACCCTCCCTATCACCAGTCCAGCGTCCACCCTGGGAGTACTGCCCTGTTTGGCTCGTGTCTCCAACCTCCTCATCCTCCTCACACTATAATTTTGGTACATTTTCCACATTATGCCAGGAAACAGAACCAGATTTAGCAAAAATATATAATGGTGGCCTGTTGCTTGAAATTGTTTGGAGGAATCAGTAGCTCCAGATTTACCAAATTAACTATAGGATATCCTTAATAACAGTCTCATTGCCTTTCCCAGCTTATTTTATCATTAAATGATACCCTTACCCAACCTAACCCAACCTTACCCAACCTAACCCAACCTAACCTAACCCAACCTAATCTCACTTTACCTAACTTAATCTAACCTAACCCAACCTAACCCAACCTAACCCAACCTAACCTAACCTAATCTCACATTCCCTAACTTAATCTAACCCAACCTAACCTAACCTAACCTAACCTAACCTAACCTAACCTAACCTCACCTAACCTAACCTAACCTAACCTAACCTTACCTAACTTAATCTCACCCAACCTAACCTAACCCAACCTAACCTAACCTAACCTAACCCTGGGTCGATGCAGTATACAGTTGATAATAATGTTACCGTACCCGTTGCCTCAGGTTCAGGTCAGGGGAGGATGTGCCTACAGTGGTGGTGTATGTGACGGGGAGCTTGGCAGTCAATGGATGGTACAAGAATCATATGAGAGACATTTTTGATGGCAAGTGTCCCCTACCGTGTAAAGTCACCAAAGATCACTCCCAGGTGTGTGTGTGTACAGTCACCAATCAAACATCTGTCCCAGGTGTGTGTGTGTGTGTGTGTGTGTGTGTGTGTGTGTGTGTGTGTGTGTGTGTGTGTGTGTGTGTACAGTCACCAATCAAACATCTGTCCCAGGTGTGTGTGTGTGTGTGTGTGTGTGTGTGTGTGTGTGTGTGTGTGTGTGTGTGTGTACAGTCACGAATCAGAGATCTGTCCCAGGTGTGTGTGTGTGTGTGTGTGTGTGTGTGTGTTTACAGTCACCAATCAAAGCTCTGTCCCAGATGTGTGTGTGTGTGTGTGTGTGTGTGTGTGCTCCAGGCGACTGTATCTTTCTTTACTGTACATTTTTATCATCTCAAAACAAGGTAATATGAATATTAATATACAACTATAGTTATCAGTGTTTAGTTTCATATGATCTTAACAGCGCAACGAAAAAAATAGAAATGTTACACTTAATAATTACATATTTGTTGTCCAATGATCACCGTAGCATTAAGGTGGTGATTCTTTTTTGTAACATTGGAGTGCCTTGATTCCTCCAATGTATGCTAGGAAACAGGACCAGAAGAGCGAAAATAATGGTGTTCTGTTGCTTGGAATAGTTTGGAGGATTCAGTTGCTCCAGATTTACCAACACCAAACTTCCCCCTAAACTGTACAGTGTTAGTGGTGGAATGTACAGTGTTAGTGGTGGAATGTACAGTGTTAGTGGTGGAATGTACAGTGTTAGTGGTGGAATGTACAGTGTTAGTGGTGGAATGTACAGTGTTAGTGGTGGAATGTACAGTGTTAGTGGTGGAATGTACAGTGTTAGTGGTGGAATGTACAGTGTTAGTGGTGGAATGTACAGTGTTAGTGGTGGAATGTACAGTGTTAGTGGTGGAATGTACAGTGTTAGTGGTGGAATGTACAGTGTTAGTGGTGGAATGTACAGTACGTGTGGAAGGATTTCACAGTCGTATCATCACCCATAAGGAGACTTAGTCCCTTAAATTGATCACGATTGATTGATTGATATTAGGGGCCGCAACAGCGAGGTCATATAGCGCCAGAGAAAGGTGATAGAGAGGTGTGACAGCAAGCAGGAATGAAATGAAATGAAAAGAGGGACAGTTGAAGATCTGAAAGGGAGTGGCTGGGGCCTAAGGGACGCCAAAACCCTTAGAGTATTGCCCACATCACTGCTGGCAATACACCCGTACGGGGAAATTGATCACGATGTGTGTACATTTTAACCTTACATAATGATTATTTAATTTCTTTAACTTGATGATAATGTGTATTTGCATCTTGCAGGTGGATAAAGCAGATGCAGTGCTGATCCACATACGGAGTTTGTCTACACCTGCAGACATCCTCAAGAAACTGGGACCACGTAATCCCTCCCAGCCGTGGATTATGCTAGAGGTGGAGACAGAGCTGCTTGCCAACTCAGTACACCACACCAACTACTCCACTCTCGACAACTTCTTCAACCGCACCATGTACTACAGACAAGACGCAGACATTCGCCTCCTACATGGTTTCATCGTTAAGAGAGGTCCTGATGCTAGTCTACTCCCTCCAATGTGGCGGCGCCCCTCCCACGTCAGGCAGGACAACTTCAACTCTCGGAAACTAGCTGTGGCGTTCATATCCCACTGCAGAGACAACTCTGGGAGACTCCAGTATGTACGGGAGCTACAGAAACTCGTGGAGGTCCATCTATACGGAGTGTGTGGGAAAATGAAATGCGGAAAGTCCCTCTATGTTAATCATAACTACTTAATCGAAAAGGAGAAGTGTCTAAAGATGGCGGGGGAGAATTACCTCTTTTTCCTGGCCTTCGAGAACGCCTTGTGTGAGGACTACGTGACGGAAAAGCTGTATAATCTTCTCTTCTACCCACTAGTGCCAGTGGTGATGGGGGCAGCAGACTACAGCACCATCATGCCTCCTCATTCATACATCAACGCCCTGCAGTACACACCTCAACAACTGGCACTCAAACTCACCCACCTTGCCAAACATCCACAGGTAAATCTGTTTATGTTGAATTTGGTCTATTTCATGTACTCAAACAAGTTGAAATTAAATACAGGGTGTAACACGAGTTGCTGTGAATACTTTCAGAAAAGAATTACTATGTGATTCTAAGTAGAAAATGTTCTATATAGATGTGCATTTTTAAGAACTAATTTGGGTGTGAAGTGAACTTAAAAAATTACAGGAGAAAACTGAGGATAGGGAGACACTGAGATGGAGGAGGTAGGAAGAGGAGAAGGAAAGAAAGGAAGATGGGTGGTGGATGGCAAGGAAAGGGAGAGGGAGGTGGGAGGGAGAGAGTTGGAGAGGGCAGCAGTCGGGATAATATGAAGTTGATTTTCAGTATTGTGTACCCATTTATTTCTATGTAATCCTCTCACCAAAACACTCCCACTTCAACCACCACGACAGGAGTATGCCAAATACCTCGAGTGGCGAAAGTACTACCAACCTTCTACCGTGGGAGGCAACCGTGTGTTCTGTGACCTGTGTGTTCGTCTCCACCAGCCAGACTTCTACGAACATAACGTCATCGAAAACTTCAGGGAGTGGTTCGTGGTCAGATCCAACTGCAACAGAAATGATACTGTTTTGCGCAGATCTCGTCACTAGCTGGCTGGATATCTCGTTTCACACACACACACACACACACAAATGGAGGAAGATCAGTTAAAATATATTATACAAAGTGAAGCTACACATGAGGTAAAAGTCAGGTAACAGACAAGCAAGGAATACATGAGACGTGAGAGGGAGTATGTAGGAGATTCACTAAGTATACGTCTGTAAAAGAGAGAAAACAGCTAAGGGAAAATAAAGGGATGGGAGGGCCTACAGACAACCGTACACATTGGAACTAAATTTCGCTTGTCAATTAAGGGACCCTGTGATATAGTCAGAAAATTGGAGGTAAATGAGTCCTTCAAATATTGCCACGAAACAACACCACCAATAAAGAAGGAGCACGTATCGTGGCATAGTCAGAAGGAATCAGAAGCCTCCAATTTCCATACACGACGATCACAGGGTCAATTCGCATTTGTTACATTGGAGTGCCTTGATTCCTCCAAAGTATGCTAGGAAACAGGACCAAAACAGGAGCAAAAATAATGGTGTTCTGTTGTTTGGAATAATTTGGAGGATTTAGTTGCTCCAGAATTACCAACACAAAACTTCCCCCTTAATTAAATGATACTCCGGACCAAGACCTGCTGAACCCAGTAGTAATAAGAGTCGATAACAGCCACCCTCAATCAAGAAACCATGAATGATTCTAGTGTGACCAAACCAAGAGTGTGCCAAGGCTGTCTCTTACCTTCGATTACGATGAAAAGAAGAAGACTGCTGCTCTGCCTTGGGTCACAGAGTTTCTTTTGGCCCTTGTACTTGGATTAAAAAAACTTGATAACGTTCTCATAAAGTGTGTGGTGTGAATGATGTAAATAGCAGGAGAGAGAGTTGGTAAGGTATTTGAGAGTATGTTGGACTACTCTCAGTGTATAATTATGAGACACGAACAAGATCAGCAAAGGTGGGGAGACAGATGATAATTAATACATAGGGGAGTTCCAACCCTTCCTATCATCAGTCCAGTGTCGTCCACCCAAGGAGTACTTCCCTGTTCGGCTGGTGTCTTCAACCTCCTCCTCCTGTATCTTCCCTCCCACTTTCCATCGTATGCAAGAATATCGTCGTCGGTAGTGTTGGCGATGGTGTGGTACGGGTACGATGAGTCTGTGGTAGGTCTATGAAGTCATCTTACACTCCGATACCACAGCCCCTAGCCCACCTGAGTCGAAGCAGGGAGTTTCTGGACGACAGCCCACCCAAACCATAATAAGGCTACACACACATTTCGAACCAATGGGGGTTTTGGGTGGGCTGTCGTCCAGAAACCACCTGCTTCAGATCTCGGGCTTCGACTCAGGTGGGCTACGGACTGTGGTATCCGAGTGTACAGTCAAGAGCACTAATAAGTATACAGCTTTAGTTGAAGCTTTGAACAGTCCAATTAACCAGCGAAGTAATTCCAATGAAGATCTTATTGTGCATTTATTTACTGTCTCTACTGTAGGTATTCAAAGCACACCTGAATACAAATTAGTTATCGTGACTGTACACTCGTGATACCTAATTTCTGACCAGAGACGAACGGCAGGCACCACACACACACACACACACACACACACATACCCTGCATTCGAACTCAGCCTCTATAGGTGTACTGGGTGGGGAAATGAACAATACCAGGCGATTCGAAGCTTTCTGCTCCTCACAATCTGGTCAGAAATTATGTATCACGAGTGTACATACATACCACACACACCATCGTCAACACCACCGTGAATGTTCTTTAATTTGAACGTTTCTATCATTCCACATCCACATAGACAAACTACTACAAACTCGGGTCAGATAAACGTGAGATGAGAATACTATCACCTCATCAACCAAACCAGATCCAAATAGAAGGTGAGTAAGTCGACCCCCTTAAGGGACCCTGTGATGCAGTCGAAAAAAAATTGAGGTAAAAATGAGTCCTTCAAACATTGCCACGAAACACCACCACCACCTCTAGGGCAGGAGCTTGTTTCGTGGTATAATCAGGAGGAATCAGAAGCCTCCAATTCTCATACACGATCACAAGGTCCTTAAGTTAAAGAAGCACTTGTTTCCCTCATACTCTTTGGGAATAATAGTATATCTGCCGAAGTGGGTATACTAAGTTGAATGGAGGCTTTGCTGTATCTTGAAGTAATGCCATGAAACAGACCACACTGTGTATTATAGTATTGACCACAAGAATTCATACACACGCTGGTGTTTTCGAGGGTTAAAAACACATGGAAAATGAAAGACAACGTAACTGCAATACAACATTATTATTACATTTGTTGTTTTGCTAATCACCGAGTCACTTGGTAGACCATTCATTGCAGTACTTCCAGAATAATGAATGGCCTCTCTTTTCATATATAGACTGTGTAAGAATTCTTGTGGCCAACCTTACCTTTATTTATGCAAGTAGAGGAACTGTTTTGTGGAGGTTTAAGGGGGTAACTCGTTTTTGTTACATTGGAGTGCTTTAATTCCTCCAAAGTATGCCAGGAAACAGGACCAGATGAACAAAAATAATGGTGTTCTGTTGCTTGGAATAGTTTGGAGGATTCAGTTGCTCCAGATTTACCAACACAAAACTTCCCCCTTAAGGACCCAGTGATCATTTATGAGACCTGGTGATGGCTTCTGATTCCTCCTAACTATGCCACGAAACAAGTCCCTTCAATATATAAGGTGTGTTTCGTGAGTGTATTTGAAGGACTCGCTTAACCTCCAATTTTCTGACTGCATCACGGGGTCTCTTAATTAAAAAAAAAAATATCACTTGCGTATGATTTGAGAAAAAAAAAAAATGTAAATCTTGGCCCTTATAATATTGACAACACCTACATAAAAAATATTCCCCATTAGAGAGTACCAGTATTTCAATCAAGATCACAATAGATACCATATTTTATTTACAATATTATGCTAACCATTCTCTTATGTACAGCCATATACAGTACATCCTGACTAGGAAAAAAATAACATTGAGAGAGTCGACGTCATTATTTCGTGACCACTACGAGTCTAGCATAAACATGTCACCTCTTCATTATCCTAAGGGACCCTGTGATGTAAATAGGAGGTATATTAGTCCTTCAAATATTGCCACGAAACACACACACACACACACACACACACACACAGTATATGGAAGGAGTTCGTTTCGTGGCATGGTCAGCAGGAACCAGAAGCTTCCAATTTTCATACAACACAATCACAGGGTCCTTAATATACACTCAAAGTTTTATCATCTAACAGCATCCAAGGATTATCAGAGTGTGTGCAGGAAAAGCCACGAACTATAATTTTAATTAGGCCATGTTTAGGACCCTGTGATATCGTGTAGGAGACCTGGTGATGGCTTCTGATTCCTCCTGACTATGCCACGAAACAAGATAATTAATTCTATATAGGTGTGTGTGTTTCGTGGCAATGTTTGAAGGACTCACCACTAACCTCCAATCTTTTTACTACATCACGTGGGTCCTTAAGGGGAGATACTGTATTCACTTGTTGGCAATTTGGAGGCTTCTGATTCCTCCTGACCATGCCACGAAACGAGCTCCTTCCATATAGGTAGGTGTGTGTGTGTTTCGTGGCATTATTTGAAGGACTCATTTACCTCCAATTTTCTGACTACATCACAGGGTTCCTTAAATGAATGGTAAGATGACTCCAATTAATTTATGTCTACGGTGAGTTGGAGTACGTACAGTCGGGCCAAAAAAAAAAAAAAGTATACTATAATATTTATCCATAGGGGAGTTCCAATACTTTTTTTGCCGACTGTACAGTTGCCCACACATGAAGCTGGTACGCCTCGCTACTTGTGAGATACCTACATACAACAGGAAGGAAAGTGAGCAAAAGTTATAGTTTGTTGACAAGCAGACAGTAATAATATTTTACTGTCTGTCTGTCAACAAACTACACCTTTATTTCACTTTCGTTTTATTTGTACCTACCTCACAAGTAACGAGCCATACCAGCTTCATGTGTGGCCAACTGTACATGAGGGTCATAACTTTTCCTGCATGCAATCCACTTACTCATTATTTATTATACAGCTGTGATTACACTTTATAATTATACCAGTAAGTAAAATAAACACATTTCATATATTTATATATATATATATATGTATATACAATACATAGAAAACGAGAGGGGTTTAAAAAATATAGGTGATAGTATGGTAAAAAATAGTGATATGATGATTAATATATAGATGGTTCTATTCTTCTTTTAGCTAAATTAAGGGGGTAGGTAGTACAGTGTTGGTATGTCTGGAGCAACTGATTCCTCCAAACTTATTCCAAGCAACAATACACCCTTATTATTTGGCTAATCTGGGGTCCTGTTGTTTCCTGGCCTTCTTGGGAGGAATCAAAGAGCTCCAAGGTAACAAAAGTACAGTATATATATATCCCCCTTAAGACACAGAAGGTCATACACGAGAAAAACTATAGGTATGGTAATGACAGTGATTGAATTCCAAGGTGACTCTGTGTGGACACTTGAAAACTTGAATAATTATAATACAGGAATCCACCATCATCACTTCTAGGTTATATCATCACTACCAAGACCAATGAGTTCTCTGGTGCACGGCTCACAGAGTTAATTAATGGATAGGTAACATTAATTAAGGACCCGGTGATCTTGCATGAAAAATTTGGACGACTTCTGATTCCTCCTAACCATGCCACGAAAAAAGCTCCTTCCATATTGGTGGTGTTTCGTGGCAATGTTTGAAGGACTCGTTTATCTCCAATTTTCTAACCAAGTCACAGGGTCCCTTAAGTATATTTATCATGTACAGCCACAATCAAATATCCACCAACACTTTCCTTCCATCGTAGTAAATATCTTGGTAATAAAGAACAACACGTGTATGATTTTGCAGCAGCACCTCATAATAATAATTGATGGGGTCGAGTTGACGAAAGGTGATGTTGTATGATTATAATTATTATGATATGATACTGATTCATTTGATTTTGCAGCACCTCATAATAATAATTGAGGGGGTTGAGTTGACGAAAGATGTTGCTGTATGATTATAATTATTTTGATATGATACTGATTTATTTTTATTTGCACGATTGACGGATGGAAAGAAAGTGTTGGTGCATGGTTATTTGCTTGTGGCTGTACCTACTACTCTATACATCCTTTCTTCCTTTCCTTTCCTTCCTTACTTCCATCAACACGGAAATATAAGATGAGGTTGTCAGTGTATTTAACAGAGACAAACAGTACAGTACTATACACAATACATGCTGTTTAGGTATACATTTACATTTAGGTATACATTGATAGTTGTTATAAAGGAGTCGGTCAATCAGTCGGTCTGCCAAAACGTTAGAAAAAGTTATGGCCTAAAAAGAGATACATGAACGACCAGTGCAATTATTATTATTATTATTCCATTAAATGTTACAGTTTAATATTATAAGATCATTATTTTCATACATGGAATAATTATTTTCACCAACATATAAGAGTACACGTATGGGTCAATATTTTTATACATAGTTAGTGGATTTCATCGATTTACAACGAGTATATATATAAGTTCCTAAAAAAAAAAAAAAAAAAAAAAAAAATAATAATAATAATAATAATATTAATAGTAATAGTAATAATAATAATAATAATAATAACAATAATAATAATAATAATAATAATAATAATAATAATAATAATAATAATAATAATAATAAATATCAATAATACTAATAATTCTAATAATATATAATAATGATAATATATAATAAAAATAACAAAAGGATAATTTACTACTCAACTTTTTATGACATTGATGCATCCACACTGCTACTGCAAGGGATTATAGTTTTATTAATTATAATATAATAGTAACAACACCGATTACACACACACACACACACACACACACACACACACACACACACACACTATTGCAAGGGGTTATAGTCTTATTAATTATTATATAGTAGTAACAACACTGATTACACACACACACACACACACACACACACACCACACACACACACACACACACACACCACACACACACACACACACACACCACACCACACACACACACACACACACACACACACACCACACACACCACACCACACCACACACACACACACACCACACACCACACACACACACACACACACACACACACACACCACACACCACACACACACACACACACACACACACACACACACACACACACACACACACACACACACACACACCACACCACACACACACACACACACACACACACACACACACACAAACAGTAATATTATATAGTATTTCAGTCACATTAACAAGACACAATTCCTGCCCACCCATTATGGATTCAAGAAAGTAAAGTAAAGGTCCTTAATTATGTATAGAAATAATATATAACGAGTAAGGCTATGTATGTACAGTTGCCAGCACTTATAACTGATACAGGCAGCGTTGTTAGTCCCCTTCTCCTGTACCTGTTATAAGTGCTGGCAATTGTACAGTACAGTGGATATCATTTTGTTTCATCAGGAAGAACCACAGTGCACAGACCAATGGGATTTTCTGCTGTACAAAATTAAAGAGACTTGGAGTATATTTCCGTTCTGTACTCTTAATGTACAGTCGGCGGCAAAAGTCCTGTCGCCTTACTTGCTTCACCGAGGCACGCGATGTTCATTGACTCGAGATTATTGGGTGTAGAAAACTTGCGTATTTCTCGAATCCATGAACACTGCCTGTCTCGGTGAAGCAGGTGATGCGACAGGACTTCTGCCGCCGACTGTACAGCCACAATCAAATAACCACCGACACCTCCCGTCAATCGTGCAAATAAATAAATCAGTATCATATCAAAATATAATCATGCATAAAACAACACCTTACGTCATTTCAACCCCTTCAATTATTATTATTATTATGAGGTGCTGCAAAATCATACATGTGTTGTATTTTATTATTAAGCTATTTAAAATGATGGAAGGAAAGTGTGGGTGGTTATTTGATTGTGTCTGTACACTCGCAATCCAAAATATGTATCCAGGCTTGCTTCGCATAACCTGATCGAGTATTAATTAAGCGAGCTCAAGCAAATATGAAACACGTTAATTAAGCATTGTAATTGGTTCACTAGTATGTCAAATGATTCGAAACTTCAACAAGACCTGGATATAAATTTTGGATTGCGAGTGTGAATATGTATCCAGGCTTGCTTGGAATACCCTGATCGAGAATTAAGCGAGTTCAAGCAAATATAAAAATTGGTTCACTAGTATGGCAAATGATTCGAAACTTCAACAAGACCTGGATATAAATTTTGGATTGTGGCTGTACATACTTCCTCCTTAATGTCGTCACTGTAGATATAGGATGTAGACTATAGGATAATGGTCCCGTGCACGATATGGCTTCTTACTGTGTGACTTACAAGGTTACTGGTGTATATAGGTGTACTAGGTGAGGTGTATAGGTGTACAGTGTAGGTGAGGTGTATAGGTGTACGAGGTGAGGTGTATAGGTGTTACTAGGTGAGGTGTATAGGTGTTACTAGGTGAGGTGTATAGGTGTTACTAAGTGAGGTGTATAGGTGTACTAGGTGAGGTGTATAGGTGAGGTGTATAGGTGTTACTAGGTGAGGTGTATAGGTGTACTAGGTGAGGTGTATAGGTGTACTAGGTGAGGTGTATAGGTGTACTAGGTGAGGTGTATAGGTGTACTAGGTGAGGTGTATAGGTGTTACTAGGTGAGGTGTATAGGTGTACTAGGTGAGGTGTATAGGTGAGGTGTATAGGTGTTACTAGGTGAGGTGTATAAGTGTTACTAGGTGAGGTGTATAGGTGAGGTGTATAGGTGAGGTGTATAGGTGTAGTAGGTGAGGTGTATATAGGTGTACTAGATGAGGTGTATAGGTGTAGTAGGAAAGGTATATAGGTGTACAGTATAGGTGAGGTGTACTAATGTATATATATAGTATGTATTGGCTAGTATATATTATAAGCTATACAGATATACACTGAAAAAAAAAAAAAAAAAACAGAGGACAAGACACTACATACATCAATGGAACACAAAACCACATTAATTTCACTAGTTATCAGTTCATAAATACGACCCCTTACATCTTGCCCATACAGTCCCCTCTAATTCTGGTGCTAAATATTTAACTGTGCAATGACTGTGTACTATCAGAGACAAAAGGTCGTGTCATCGCTGTCTTGTGAAACTTAATGAAAGCCCCATCACAGGTTTATTGTTCGTGTTCAATATGGTTAGTAGCCCTGTCCAGTCACGAGTACCAATAAGTATACAGGTGTGCTGCGGCTACCCAGAGATAGAAAATAAATGCACAATAAGATCTCCATTTGCAATTAGCTCGTTGGTGAATTGGACTGTTCGAAGCTTCAACCAATGCTGTATGTTTACTTATTAGTGCTCGTGACTGTACCATAATTATCTTTTCGCCAAATTTCACGACACGAGTTTTTGTCTTTGATGGTACTCTTAGTCAGCCTCTAATCATCAAACCCCTCACTCTATATCTCTAATATCACTACGTTACAATAAGGCATTGATCAATCTTCCTTTACATACATACATTCTTAAGGGGGTAATTCACTTTTTTGATACATTGGAGTGCCTTGATTCCTCCAAAGTATGCCAGGCAGGAAACAGGACCAGAAGAGCATAAAACAATAATGGTGTTCTGTTGCTTGGAATAGTTTGGAAGATTCAGTTGCTCCAGATTTACCAACACAAAATATCCTCCTTAATTAAGACAGAAAACACTTAGACACGTTAAAAGATATGATGCAGTTGTGTTGGTAGAATATTCAATCATAAATGTAATTAGGTACTGTACAGTCGTGGACATAAGTTTCAATACACATATGTATGGATAACTTACACAAATTGTTGACTAATTTTTTCACGTTCTCATAATTATGATATTATTGTTTTGAATAGTTTGTAGCTGCTTGTAGTAAATTAGCAGATGGTACAGCCACAATCAAATATCCACCAACACTTTCCTTCCATCGTAGTAAATATCTTGGTAATAAAGAACAACACGTGTATGATTTTGCAGCACCTCATAATAATAAAAATTGAGGGGGTTGAGTTGACGTAAGGTGTTGTATGATTATATTTTGATATGATACTGATTTATTTGTACGACGGAAGGAAAGTGTCAGTGGTTATTTGATTGTGTCTGTACAGTACCAAATATAAATACGATACAACGTTACCTGTACTGCACCAAGCCTTCAACGGAATATCACAGATGTACAGGACAGGTCAGAAGGGAGACAGGGTTTGCATCAGAGTAATAAAATCTGAAACAGAATCCCTTATTCAATTTACAGATAATAGTTTTCCAGCACAATGTACAGCCACAATCAAATATCCACCAACACTTTCCTTCCATCGTAGTAAATAATTATCTTGGTAATAATCAACAACACGTGTATGAGTTTGCAGCACCTCATAATAATAATTGAGGGGGTTGAGTTGACGTAAGGTGTTGTATGATTATATTTTATAATTATGATACTCATTTATTTGTACGATAAAAGGAAAGTATTGGTGGTTAGTTGATTGTTGCTGTACACACCCTTCTCTCATCCTATATAGTTTTTAAGGGGGAAATTTTGTGTTGGTAAATCTGGAGCAACTGAATCCTCCAAACTATTCCAAGCAACAGAACACCATTACTTATGCCCTTCTGGTCCCGTTTCCTAGCATACTTTGGAGGAATCAAGGCACTCCAATGTACCAAAATAGAATTGCCACATTAAGGACCCTGTGATCGTGTAAGAGAATTGGAGGCTCCTGATCCTGACTATGCCATGAAACACACTCCTTCCATATACAGTAGGTGTGTGTGTTTCGTGGCAATTTTTGAAGGACTCATTTACCTCCAATTTTCAGACTATATCACAAACGTATTGAACATTACATTGTCCCTCTTCATCCATTCACAAATCAGTGTTTATGAAGTATTTCTACAGACCCTTATACACCACTTAGTTAGCATACACCCTCCTAGCACTTGTCTTGTATACATTAGTAATATTATTATAACTGGGATATCACTGGTCTGCCCTGCAAAATAAAGAATAAAATAAAATAAAATAAATAAATACGAAAAAAAAAAAAAAAAAAAAATGTAAATATCTAATACTCTTTGGGTAGAAAGGACCAGACGTAAAACATTATTAATTAACAATCTCAGTAAATAGTAAAGGAAGCCTTGTTATGTATGTACAGTTCACTCGCAATCCAAAATATGTATCCAGGCTTGCTTCAAATAGCCTGATCGAGTATTAACCGAGAGCAGGCAAATCTGAAACAGGATAAACATTGTCATTGGTTCACTAGTTTATCCAATGATTTGAAACTTCAACAAGACCTGGATACAACATTTGGATTGAGAGTGTATGTATGTATATATATGTATGTATGTATGTATGTATATATATGTATGTTTTATATACACTTTGAATACAGTGTCATATGCAAGAAGAACATTCACGGTGTTTACGATGACGTGGTATTGGTACGATGGATGTGTTGTCTGTCCATGAAGCCATCGTAATCCTACCACACCACACCATCGTCGACACACCACGAATATTCTTACATACCATAGGACCCCATAGGTTTGACTTGTTCACGCTGAGTAGGCTATACACAAAACAACTCCAGGTCGCATATTCCCGTTCTGTGACCCATTTTAGTCTAGCCACGCCCCCTCGGTAGGTTAGGTTAGGTTAGGTTAGGTTAGGTTAGGTTAGGTTAGGTTAGGTTAGGTTAGGTTAGGTTAGGTTAGGTTAGGTTAGGTTAGGTTAGGTTAGGTTAGGTTAGATTAGGTTAGGTTAGGTTAGGTTAGGTTAGGTTAGGTTAGGTTAGGTTAGGTTAGGTTTAGGTTTAGGTTAGGTTAGGTTAGGTTAGGTTAGGTTAGGTTAGGGTAGGGTAGGTTAGGTTAGGTTAGGTTAGGTTAGGTTAGGTTAGGTTAGGTCCGATATATGAGTAACTTTTCGTACATTTCTTCCCACAGCCCTGTACAGTATTATCCACTGGGACAAGAAGGCCTTTTTATACACAGATTCATAACACGAGGTACATTTGTCGACATATGAAAGAGACACACCTCCTCAAACGAAGCCCCTCAATGAGCTATATAGAGTATAGGGTGAGACGTTGTGTGTGTGTGTGTGTGTGTGTGTGTGTGTGTGTGTGTGTGTTGGTGTATGTATGTGTGTGTGTGTGTGTGTGTGTGTGTTTATGTGTGTGTGTGTTTTTGTATAGGTGTGTGTGTGTGTGTGTGTGTGTGTGTGTGTGTGTGTGTGTGTAGAGACGACAGGTCCTATTCAACGCTTGATAAGGGGCCCCGTTTGAAGTGTCTCTATTACATGTGTCCACAATTGTACATACATTTTAAACTCTTCACTTGTTGATAAATCCAGCATTCCATATTTCCCTCTCTATCTAAATATATCTATCTCCTTGTACCCTGGAGTAAGGACCCTGTGATTGTGTATGAGACTAGGTGGCTTCTGATTCCTCCTGACTATGCCACAAAACAAGCTCCTTCAAGATAGGTGTGTGTGTTTCGTGGCAATGAATGAAGGACTCACTAACCTCTAAATTTCTGACTACATCACAGGGTCCCTTAGCTCACATAAATATATCTTATCATATTTTAGTTTATTTACTTTAGTGATAATTATAATCATTCACACACACACACACATTAGTTTCAAACATAACACTGGATTCCTTAATTAATTAAAACAAGACACAGGTTTAAAACTACTATGCTATACTAGGACTACTTTTTATAATGTTCAAATGTATTACAGTGTGAGTAGTATGTGAACTGTTCAACCCCTGAGAAACTGGGAATTACCTGTGCAAGGGAAAATAAATTATGATATGCATACAAAGGTTGACTGATAATTAATTAATGAAAGGGTTACTTAATTCAGGGACCCTGTGATCGTGTATGAATGAGACTTGATGGTGGCTTCTGATTCCTCCTGACTATGCCACGAAACAAACTCCTTCAATATAGGTGTGTGTGTGTGTGTGTTTGTTTCGTGGCAGTGTTTGAAGGACTCACTCACTCACCTCCAATTTTCTGACATCACAGGGTTACTTAATGAATACAACAACACCCTACCTAGTACAATGGCCAGTATCTATATCGAGTACAGTCAGTGTTGTCAGTCCTTAATTCTTGTACTAGTTATAAATGCTGGCAACTGTATAACCTCTCTTTTGTCATTTTTTTTTTTTTTTTTTTTTGTCATCTTTAACCTTCAGACAAAATGACACTATACATTGTTCATACGACAGAGAAGAACCATTTATTAAGGGTCTTGTGATCGTGTATGAAAAATTGAAGGCTTCTGATTTCCCCTGACCATGCCACGAAACAAGCTCCTTCCATATAGGTGTGTGTGTTTCGTGGCAATGTTTGAAGGACTCATTTACCTCCAATTTTCTGACTACATTACAGGGTCCCTTAATTAAGAGGAAGCAGTCACACATGTAAACTATATGTATATGGTATAATAATAATAATAATAATAATAATAATAATAATAATAATAATAGTAATAATAATAGTAATAATAATAATAATAATAACAATAATAATAATAATAATAATAGTAATAATAATAGTAATAATAATAATAAAAATAATAATAAAAATAATAATAGTAATAATAATAATAATAATAGTAATAATAATAATAATAACCATAACAATAATAATAATAACAATAATAATAATAATAATAATAATAATAATAATAATAATAATAATAATAATAATAATAATAATAATAATAATAAAAATAATAAAAATAATAACAATAATAAAAATAAAAATAAAAATAATAATAATAATAATAATATAAATAATAATAATAATAATAATAATAATGTTTGTGAGTACAGTACACAATGGTGAGTATCTCAACTGATAGTATTAGTTTATAATTATATACTAACAAGCATTTATTCCCTCATGATAATATGTATAAACGTAAACATTTACATTATTATCAACCATAGACCAGCCAGTGTTGTAAGTATGTGTCAGTGTGTATGTTTGTGTCAGTGTGTATGTTTGTGTCAGTGTGTATGTTTGTGTCAGTGTGCATGTTTGTGTCAGTGTGCATGTTTGTGTCAGTGTGCATGTTTGTGTCAGTGTGCATGTTTGTGTCAGTGTGTATGTTTGTGTCAGTGTGTATGTTTGTGTCAGTGTGTATGTTTGTGTCAGTGTGTATGTTTGTGTCAGTGTGTATGTTTGTGTCAGTGTGTATGTTTGTGTCAGTGTTTATGTTTGTGTCAGTGTGTATGTTTGTGTCAGTGTTTATGTTTGTGTCAGTGTTTATGTTTGTGTCAGTGTGTATGTTTGTGTCAGTGTGTATGTTTGTGTCAGTGTGTATGTTTGTGTCAGTGTGTATGTTTGTGTCAGTGTGCATGTTTGTGTCAGTGTGCATGTTTGTGTCAGTGTGTATGTTTGTGTCAGTGTGTATGTTTGTGTCAGTGTGTATGTTTGTGTCAGTGTGTATGTTTGTGTCAGTGTGTATGTTTGTGTCAGTGTGTATGTTTGTGTCAGTGTGTATGTTTGTGTCAGTGTGTATGTTTGTGTCAGTGTGTATGTTTGTGTCAGTGTGTATGTTTGTGTCAGTGTTTATGTTTGTGTTTATGTTTGTGTCAGTGTGTATGTTGGTGTCAGAGTGTATGTTTGTGTCAGTGTGTTTGTTGGTGTCAGTGTTTTATGTTTGTGTTCATCTTCAATAGAGAACAAGCCAACTACTTTTTCTAATAAGGAGATTATTATTGTCATCATTATCACGAACACAACAGTTATAGTAAGTCTGGTACAGTATTATTATCTCGTACAGTATTATCTCGTACAGTATTATCTTGTACAGTATTATCTCGTACAGTATTATCTCGTACAGTATTATCTCGTACAGTATTATCTCGTACAGTATTATCTCGTACAGTATTATCTCGTACAGTATTATCTCGTACAGTATTATCTCGTACAGTATATCTTTGTTATAAAATACTTTCAATCTGTGAACTTCAAACAAGTGATATATCATTACAATGTGTGTTTTACACCTGTTACCAGAAAATTATTCTAAATGTAAGGAAAATACAAGTGTTTGGAAAATAAAGTCTCAGTTTGTGAGGTTTAAATGTGCTGTGACTAATTATTAGTTTGGTTGACCAACAGGTTCAAAGTATCTGAAGCATCATTATTTAAATTGAGGAGCATATGGTACTGTTAACAAACTGACGTCTACTGAGTACTCCAAAGTTTGCTCCACCACAAAAAAAAAAAAAAAAAAAAAAAAAAAAAAAAAAAAAAAAAAAAAAAAAAAAAAATAAATAACTGATAATTAATATATAAAATAAAATAGAAATAAAAATGCTTAAACAATAATAAAAGTTATAATCAGTACATCAGCTTGTATTGTCTGATTAATGATGCAATTTGAAAGAGTTCTCTTCCATTTGCCAACAACAGTAAACTTGTTTATGTTTTCCAGACATAACAATACACTTCAGTGGGATGGAAATCTCGATCACTCGCATCCAAATCATTAAACAAACACCTGATGCTTCTTTTTCATCAGTCCACTGCCGGTAAAATTCAAGGACTTGTTTCTACTGAGTTTAGAATCGCCAAAGTCAGCCTTGCCTCTTGTGTTTGCCTTATCGGGAGACTGAGTCAATGGGGATCCTTCCTCCCTCTCGTTTACATAACTCACCACTGACACTTGCCTATTGACCTCAAACTTATTTTTCTCAGAGGTCCTGTACACGTCAACAGATTTGCCCCTCATCATTTTCGGTGTTCTGTCGGCAATTGCCTTCTCCAGACACCCGTTCCTCTGTTTGCACTTGTCATTTTCTTGGACTCGGTCTGTCTCCTCTTTGGTTTGCATGATCTCCACTGGATTTTCATGTATGTGACATTTTTTTTCTAATAATTTCCCCTCGTCCTGGTCCCTCTCCACTGTGCTATCACCTCTACGTATACCTTCTCTGCCCACTATGATTTCCCGGCCATGTTCTACAAAGCCATCATGACTGGAGACATTTGGTATTGCATTTTCAAATTCAGGTAACCCCCCAGATCCACCCCCTGTCCGGTGAAAACAATCCTCATCCTCATCATCAGACATTTTCAAGTCTGAATCTGATGAACCCGCCAAGCATTTCAATGAAGACATAGAACTTTGAACACCGGAGGAAGCAATGTCATCGTCAACACCAACACCACCACCTCTGTGTCGTTCAAGTTTCTCGTCTAAATTGAAAGCTCTGTTGTTTTCGCCCTGCATTTCGACGTTGTGGGTCTTCGCTGGCCTCGAGATGCTGCCCGAATGACCCGTATAATCCACACTGGCAGACTGGTGAAGGAGTCTGTGTGGGACCCGGTGACTGTGTTTCGCGACTCCTTCGTGATGATCGCATGTGATTTGCTTGGTGAATTTCCCTCTCTTGCTGTTGTTGTTGTTAATGATGGGTACTTCTTCACCAAAAGGTTTATTAAGGTCTCTTCTCCATTCCTTCCTCCTTTCATCTGCAGCTTTGTCTCCTTCTCCATTTTCATTTTCCTCAGTGGTTTTACTCAGTCCTCCACCATTGCTGTTGTCTCTGGTGCAACTATGGGACGCTTGTGGTGAGGTAGAAAGTGGTGGCAAATTTTTCCTACACACATCACTACCAGTAAGTGAAGATAAAGTCTCCATTCCACCCTTGCCTGAATTATTGTCCTTCTCAGTGCCAATACCACCATCACCACCAATGCCACTACTACATTTCTTACTGTCAACAATCCTACCCTCGGCAACAACACCCACGTGAGAGTCTTCCTTGTTTACGTTGTCATCGTCAAGACTCGGGGATCTGTGTAAATCTTTCACTTTATGGGTGTGTGGTAAATCATCAGACACATGCCTTGTCTGCCAGCTGTCGACTTGACTTGAGACCATATCTAGTAAATCATCGGTAGTCTTAACTTTTTCGTTTTCCTTTCTTCCTTCCTCGTCTCCTGTGGTTTCATGCTTCTTTGATTCAGGGATAACTTCTTCCCTTCTGCTGCCCTCCGTATTTTCTGAGTTGGCGTGTCCTTCTTGACGCTTTGTTACCTCGGGATTAACTTGTATCACCGTCTGTGAGCTGTAGAAACTCTCCCACGGCCCTCCATCACCGACTATAGACTTGGATTGATCCTTCTCATCAGCCTGACCAATATCCACACTCCCCCTCGTCAAAGTCTGGGAACTGCTGCAGCTTTCCCACTGACTGTCCTCCTCACTACCAGACTTGGATAAAACGTTCCCACCTTCCCCATCACCTGCTGCCTTCCCCTCAACCATCACACACCCACAGTCTCGTGTTATGGTTGGCTTATCATCCATTTGGCTTGCTTCCTGTGAACTCCCCAGCAACGACAACTTGGTAGGAGCAGGTTGTCTGAGGAGTGCCCCTTCGTCAGCCCTGAGAGCGTTTGGGTTATTTGGGTGAGGTTCGTAGGGTGTACACACAAAGTAGGTGATGAGAGTTCCCTTGCCCTTGATCTGGGTGGGTCCTCGACACTCACAGATCCATCCTGCACCCTTCAAAACTGCTGCCGTCTCCTCTGTCACCTGTAAGGATGAGGGAGAGGTAGAGCAAGAAGAGTTGTTTTATATCACTGACAGAGTTACAATGTCCTGCTCTAAAGACAAAACAACAAATCTGTAACAACATACGAATTACAGTTATCAGTCAAAGAACAACACAGTGTTCTGTAGCGATCTAGCCATCACAACAACAACCACTAAGCTCATGTGTTCAGGTCATCTGCCAACAACAACAACAACAACTGTACTGGTACCTGTATTCTACCCATGTGTCCTGTTGAGTCCATCCTGGAGGCGACGTTGACGGTGTTACCCCAAATGTCATACTGTGGCTTCTGCGCCCCGACCACACCCGCTATTACTGGTCCGTGAGCCAAACCTGCCGGGAAATGTACGGTATTAGATTTGTACAACTGACATGTATGGAGTACAGTACTATAAAGAGAAATGTAGAAGGATTACAAAATGTACAGTATTAGATTTGTACAATGACACGTATGGATGGGGTACAGTACTATAAACGAGAAATGTAGAAGGATTACAAAATGTACAGTATTAGATTTGTACAATGACACGTATGGATGGGGTACAGTACTATAAAAGAGAAATTTTGAAGGATTACAAAATGTACAGTATTAGATTTGTACAATGACACGTATGGATGGGGTACAGTACTATAAAAGAGAAATTTTGAAGGATTACAATATATTATGAAGAAGTAGTACACAAAACATTTAATCACCATCACAATCAAGAAAGCTAAAGTATTCGGATCCAAAGACATAACCACAACAGTTCTGGAAACCCATATAAATAGACCTAGAAGGGAGTCAATTTGTGCATGCAGTACCTAGCAGGGCAAAGGAGGGAGTAGGGAGGTGATGGAGCTCTTCCTATTGATACCCTTGCTCTCTCTCTCTCTATCCACTTACCAACTCCCCCTGCCCACTCTCTGTCTACTTACCAACTCTCCCTGCCCTCTTTCTCTCTGTTTACTTTACCAACTCTCCCTACCCACTCTCTGTCTACTTACTAACTATCCCTGCCCTCCCCCCCTCTCTCTCTCTACCCACTTACCAACTCTCCCTGCCCTCTCTCTCTCTCTCTCTCTACCCACTTACCAACTCTCCCTACCCTCCCTCTCTCTCTTTCTCTACCCACTTACCAACTCTCCCTGCCCTCCCTCTCTCTCTCTCTCTACCCACTTACCAACTCTCCCTGCCCTCCCTCTCTCTCTTTCTCTACCCACTTACCAACTCTCCCTGCCCTCTCTCTCTCTCTCTCTCTCTCTCTCTCTCTCTCTCTCTACCCACTTACCAACTCTCCCTACCCTCCCTCTCTCTCTTTCTCTATCCACTTACCAACTCTCCCTCCCCTCCCTACCCTCTCTCTCTCTCTCTACCCACTTACCAACTCTCCCTACCCTCCCTTTCTCTCTCTCTCTCTGTCTACCCACTTACCAACTCTCCCTACCCTCCCTTTCTCTCTCTCTCTCTGTCTACCCACTTACCAACTCTCCCTACCCTTTCCCCTCTCCCTCACTCTCTGTCGACACACTTACCAACTCTGAGCTTGAAATTCTGGAAGCTCTCCTTGTTGATGGCATCCAAGACAGCAGCCAGAGCCAAGGCAAACTCCACCAGAAGAACCAGACATCTCTCCGTCCTGTCCTGAGCCTGGTTGTAGTAGGAAGGAAAAGAGTTAATAAGAGTTTGTAGTGGGAATGAATAGAGTTAAGGGTTTGTAGTGGGAAGGAAAAGAGTTGAGGGTTTGTAGTGGAAATGGGAATGAGTTAAGGGTTAAGGGTTTGTAGTGGGAATGAAAAGAGTTAAGGGTTTGTTGTAGGAATGAAAAGAGTTAAGGGTTTGTAGTAGGAATGAGTTAAGGGTTAAGGGTTTGTTGTAGGAATGAAAAGAGTTAAGGGTTTGTTGTAGGAATGAAAAGAGTTAAGGGTTTGTAGTATGAATGAGTTAAGGGTTAAGGGTTTGTAGTAGGAATGAGTTAAAGGTTAAATAAAGGTTTGTAGTAGGAATGACAAGAGTTAAGGGGGAAATTTTGTGTTGGTAAATCTGGAGCAACTGAATCCTCCAAACTATTCCAAGCAACAGAGCACCACCATTATTTTTGTTCATCTGTACCCTGTTTCCTCCTGACATACTTTGGAGGAATCAAGGCACTCTAGTGTACCAACAGTATAATCTCTCCTTAAGGGGCGAGTATACTTTTGGTACATTGGAGCGCCTTGATTCCTCCAAAGTATGCCAGAAAACAGAACCTGAGGAACAAACATAATGGTGGTCTGTTGCTTGGAATACTTTGGAGGAATCATTTGCTCCGGATTTACCAACACTGTATAATCCTCTCCTCCAAAGTATGTCAGGAAACAGGACTGGATTTACAAATATAATGGTAGTCTGTTTTTTGGAGTTGTTTGGAGGAATCAGCTGCTCCACATTTGCCAGGACTGTAATAACTCCTTTAAGGGGGTGCGGGAATAGGGGGACAGGCTTGGGGGGGGGTTAGGGGGGTGCGGGAATAGGGGGACAGGCTTGGGGGGGGGGGGGGGGTTTAGGGGAGTGCGGGAATAGGGGGACAGGCTTGGGGGGGGGGGGTTTAGGGGGGTGCGGGAATAGGGGGACAGGCTTGGGGTGAGTAGAAAGCCTGTTCCATATTCCCGCACCCCCCTAACCCCCCCCCCCCCCCTCAAGCCTGTCCCACTGCTCCCGATAATTATGAAAGGAGTCAGTTTTCGTGGTATGGTCAGGAGGAATCAGAAGCCTCCAATTTTCATACTCGATCACATTCAGGGTTCTTAAGGGGGAAGTATAGTGTTGGTGAATCTGGAGCAACTAATTCCTCCATAAACTATTCCAAGCCAATAATATTTTTTGTCAATCTGGTCTTAGTGAACCTTGAATGCAGAATTATTTTACACAATACACTTGGACTAACACAAAATTATTACAAGAATTATATATATATTATTCTTTAACCATAGATCATTATAATTTTTCACAATACACCTAGACTAACACAAGATAATATTTATTTCCACAGAATATACCACTTAACCATAGAAATATAAACAAAATTTCACAATACACCTAGACTAACACAAGATGATATTTTTTCCACAGAATACATACACTAGTTAACCATAGGTATATTTTTTTCACAATGCACCTAGACAAACACAAGATGATATTTATTTCCACAGAATACTCCAATTAACCATATATTTAATTTTTCTCAATACATAGATATATATAATTTTTCACAATACACCTAGACTAACACAAGATGATATTTATTTCCATTGTTGACGGGGAACACTTACCGTTTCAAAATCCTGTACAAAGAGAAGCAAGTAAAGAAAGAGGAAAATCATATCAGTACACATTATATTATTATTATTATTATTATTATTATTAAGGAACGTCTCTTGTTGATACACTACAGGAGGGCTACTGTGTTCCTCAATCTACGTCATGAAACAGATCCCCTATTGATAAAAAAAAAAAAAAATGAGATGGTTTGTTTCCAGGTATTGTTTGGAAGGAATTAATTGCCCTCCAACTTACCATATTTCCCATTCCATATCTCTCTTCCTATAGCATTATGGAACCCCGTGTTGTTGTTGTTGTTGTCAGAAAATAGTAGGTTAATTAATGAGTCCTTCAAATATTACAACGAAACACCAGCAGCTATATGTAAGGAGCTTGTGTTTCGTGGTATAGTCAGGAGGAATCAGAAGCCTCCATTTCTCATACACGATCACAGGGTCCTTAATTAAACTAAGCATTAAGGGGAGATTCTATTGTTGGCAACTTTGAAGGCTACCCATTCCTCCAAACTATGCCAGGAAAAAAAAAAGTTACCTTCGTGTTACTAGTAGGAGATCCGTTTCGTGGCATAGTTTGGAGGAATCACAAACCTTCCATTTCGCCAAAAACAATAGAATATCTCCTTAATTGGATGGAGGAATCAAGACGCTTTAATGTACAGTTGGCAAAATATGAAATGCGACAACTTGTGATGGAACGTTAAGTATATATATTAATGTCCATAGTTGTTTGTAGAGATCATATATATGTAATACAGAAGGATATGTATATTTCCTTTTGTATTACATGCTTATAGTGCTTATAAATAGTTGTGGATGAATATATAGTTAACGTTCCATCAAGATTTGTAGCAGTTTCTATTTTGCCAACTGTACCTAAAATATACTAGCCCAAAAATCTATACCAATAAAGTAAATTAAGTTATATATTACTTCAGAAGAGTATCGTGAATTTTTGCCAGGTAAAATAATGTAACAAAAGTGAATGACCACCTTAAAAAATGGTCTTATTACTTTACAAGGAAGTCGCTCTCTCTCTCTCTCTCTCTCTCTCTCTCTCTCTCTCTCTCTCTCTCTCTCTCTCTCTCTCTCTCTCTCTCTCTCTCTCTCTCTCTCTCTCTCTCTCTCTGTTTTTTATGCCTTTTTTTTTTTTTTTTTTTTTTTTTTTAATGCGTACCTCCTCCTTGCCCGGGTGGAGTCCAGAGGCGACCATGTATGTGCTGCCAATGGTCTTGATCTTCTCCACCAGGCTGTATTTGGGCTTCTGCAGCAGCTGAGGTCATCAAGAGGTTAGGTTAGGTTAGGTTAGGTTAGGTCAGATTAGCCAACCATCCATCATGTAAAATTCAGTACACCAGGATTTATATAAAACAATGCACCAGGTTACGTGAGGTCATCTTCTGCACAATTATACATCAGGTCATATCAGGTCACCCCCCACTGCAACAACACACTAGGTCAGATCAGGTCACCCACCCACTGCAACAACACACTACGTCAGGTCAGATTAGGTCACCCACCCACTGAAACAATACACTAGGTCAGGTCAGATCAGGTCACCCACTGCAACAATACACTAGGTCAGGTCAGATCAGGTCACCCACTGAAACAACACACTAGGACAGGTCAGATCAGGTCACCCACTGAAACAACACACTAGGACAGGTCAGATCAGGTCACCCACTGCCACAATACACAAGGTCAGGTCAGATCACGTCACCCACCCACTGCAACAACACACTAAGACATGTCAGGTCAGGTCAGATTAGCCAACCATCTATCTATGCAAGACACCATGATAAAAAAGGTCAATCATTACAACAACACATTCTGGCTGGGGATATAGTTAAAGCAGAGACAGTCAGGCATGAGATTATTGTAATGCTTCTAAAACATTAGCATTAACCAGCTTAAGGGGGAAATTTTGTGTTGGTAATTCTGGAGCAACAGCTGAATCCTCCAAATTAGTTCATCTGGTCCTGTTTCCTGGCATACTTTGGAGGAATCAAGGCGCACTCCAATGTAACAAAAGTGAATTACCCCCTTAAAAACAGAGATTGGTTGTACAGTCGGCCGCAGAAGTCCTGTCGCCTCATCTACTTCACCGAGACACGCTTTGTTCATGGACTCGAGAAATACGCACGTTTTCTACACCTAATAATCTCGAGTCTATGAGTAAATGAGGCGACAGGACTTTTGCCGCCGACTGTACTATGCAGACCCTTGATGGATGTGTATAACCAAGATTTAAAACACTGAATCTCAAACCTCCTATGTTCGTGCCCACTGTGTTGTACTCATAGATAACTTTATTGAGGGTACGGATGGACAGTGTTGTATACCTGTACTGTGTGTGTGTGTGTGTGTGAGAGAGAGAGAGAGAGAGAGAGAGAGAGAGAGAGAGAGAGAGAGAGAGAGAGAGAGAGAGAGAGAGAGAGAGAGTACGTGTGAGTGTGTGTGTGTATACGTGTGAGTGTTTGTGTGTGTAAGTGTGTGAGTACGTGTGTGTGTGTGTGTGTGTGTGTGTGTGTGTGTGTGTGTGTGTGTGTGTGTGTGTGTGTGTGTGTGTGTGTGTGTGTGTGGGTGTGTGTGTGGGTGTGTGTTTGGTTGTGTGTGTGTGTGTGTGTGTGTGTGTGTGTGTGTGTGTGTGTGTGTGTGTGTGTGTGTGTGTGTGTGTGTGTGTGTGTGTGTGTGTGTGTGTGTGTGTGTCCGAAATCATCTCAACTTGTGCTCACCTTATCATAGTCGCAGATAATTTCGTTGAGGAGACGGAGACACTCGAGCCCCTGTTTGTTGACATCAGTTTCATCGTAAAACTCCTTGTAGTTGGGGATGGAGGCGAACATAACACCAACACTGCTGTAACGCTCGTGGTACAATTCCTGCTGTCAGTGTGGAGAAGATAGGACAGGTTGGCAAGCATCGATACCACTTAGAAATCTATTATTGGCTAATTATTCTGCGAGATACTGATGTGAGTTTTGGGAGTACAGTTCAATATATAGTTTATCAAGGGATGGGCAGGAAGCTATGAGGATTGTGAGTATAGTATTATAATATATCAAGTGATGGGCAGGAAGTTGTATGTTGCTTTCGTGAGCCTGGAAAAGGATCACGACACATTCGATAAATAGCTTTGAGGAATGTGTCTATGATCTAAGGTGTTGGTGGGCACTTGTTGGAGAGGACTAACTAGTGGCCTTCTATAGAGAGGCAAGAGTATTTGTGAGGACAGAGTGTGATCTAAGAGACAACATGGTTAATATATAAAAAGAAAAGAAAAACAGACACAAAAGGGTGGATGATCAAAGAGAGAACTTGGGTATCAGCCTTATCAATATAAAAAATTAATATACATAAAACTCGACCCATACTTGAGGTGTGTTGGAGTTAACGAGGAAGCGATGTGCGAGGTAGGCTGGAAGGATATTTTCAAGTAGGACCTTATTGATGATCCTCGTCTTCTCCACCTCCTGCTGCTCCACCTCCACCCTCGAGGCCCAGGTGTCGTGGGTGCGGGCGCGGGCGTCACTCTGGCCGCCCAACACACCCAGTACACCCACCAGCCCCGCCACCTGTACACCCACCACTACCCACCAAGATACACCTGGCAGTCTGTCGGGGTCGGGGAAGGTATAAGTCACGGATGTATTAACGTAAAAGTATTTTCCTAAAAGTTATTATTAATATTGTTTTTATTATTATTATTACTATTATTATTTATTATTTATTATTTTATTATTCTTATTCTTATTATCATTCTTGTCTTCTTCTTCTTATTATTATTATTATTATAATTATTATTATTTTCATCATCATTATTTTTATTATTATTATTATTATTATTATTATTATTATTATTATTATCATTATTATTATTGTAGTAGTAGTATTTGCAGTAGTAATAGTAATCTCATCTGTAAAACGTATTATTACCACCTCACCTGTAGTAGTTATGAGTGAAGAAGAGGGTGATGAAGTGATGAGGGTGATGCAGTAAGGTGTGGTAGAAGAGTAGTGCATGTGTAGTGGCCACCCCAGTCATCACCACCAGCTTCACCCACGAACCCACTCTCGGGAACACTGCTACAACACCCACAGACACCAGACCTGCCCACATCCATAGCTGTAAAGAAAAGGGTTTGGTTTGGTTTGGTTTGGTTTGGTTTGGTTTGGTTTGGTTTGGTTTGGTTTGGTTGGTTGGTTGGTTGGTTGGTTGGTTGGTTGGTTGGTTGGTTGGTTGGTTGGTTGGTTGGTTGGTTGGTTGGTTGGTTGGTTGGTTGGTTGGTTGATTGATTGATTGACTGACTGACTGACTGACTGATTGATATTAGGCACCTTAACATGCAGCGAGGTCATATGGCGCCCGAAAAAGAAGATGATTGAGAAGTGGGACAGTAAACACAAAAGGTAACAGATGAAAAAAAGAAAAGAAAAAAGGGACAGTTAGAGAAGTGAAAGCCCCTTTTATGCACCTTCTATGACAGCCAGAGAAGGGGAGGAAGAAGGCAGAGAGTTACCAGAAAAGAAATTACACTGTTATTCTGACACTACGTAGATACATTTCGGATTTTGCAAGAGCTCCTTTTGCATATTATGTTATTTTGTAAGAGAAAACTATCACTTATGAAAAATAGAGGAAATTGATAAAGAAGTTTGTCTTTTTGCTGCAGGTCATGTCAGATATTACCAAAATAATTAGTTATGACTTTATGAATACTGTAGTTAAGAGAAGATTTATTAGCATATAATATAACGATAGCCAAAAATGCATATATTATTTTGTAACAGAAAACTATCACTTATGAAAAATAAATGAAACTGATAAAGAAGTTTGTCTTATTGCTGCAGATCATGTCAGATATTACCAAAATAATTACGACTTTATGAATACAGTAGATAATAGAAGATTTAATAGCATATATATAACAAGAGCAAAAAAAAAGACTTATTCTACATTATTTTAATAAAACCTCCAGCATGGAGATAAATGCCTGGTATAAAAAAAAAAAAAAATTAATATCGTAAATAACATTATCCTTACCTCTGGGTCCTGGTGGTGTGGAGGGTATGGGTTGTGTTGGTGTAAGGGGAGAGGGAAGGGAAGGAAGGGTTGCGAGGTCATGTTCACATCTGTAGGGTCATCTGTTGGTTCACTCATATTCAGGGTCACTTCTCTCTCCACTTCCCCGTCGTCTTGAATTAGCTGGGGATAAAAGGTTGTCAAATTAACGTTTTCCCTATACGGTGGAAGTGTAAATATTCAAGATTTTATTTATTACTATTTCTGGTAATGGAAGTGATAGAATGGAAGTGTAAATATTCTAGGTATATAGGATTTCTTTAAGCATTGACATTAAGACTGGTAGCTTGGATTGGAAAGTGTAAATATTATTATTATTATTATTTTTATTTTTTTTTTTTTTTTTTTTTTTTTTTTTTTTTTTTAATCATAGTTTGGAGTGAGGTATCTGTTGTATAGTACAGTATATAATTTGGACTTGGAATAATCAGTTTCCAGTTACCTGTAGTATTCTTCCAGGACATTTTATTGTACACTCGTAATTCACAATAACTACCCCACCAGAGTCGAAGCCCGAGATCTGAAGCAGGGGGGTTTCCGGATGACAGCCCACCCCAACCATCATGAGACCACACACACACACACACACACACACACACACACACACACACACACACACACACACACACACACACACACACACACACATATACACACACACACACACACACACACACACACACACACACACACACACACACACACACATACACACACACACACACACACATTTCAAACCAATTGGAGGCTTTGAGTGGGCTGTCGTCTAGAAACCACCTGCTTCAGATCTCGGGCTTCGACTCGGGTGGGCTAGGACAGGATTGTGGTTGGTTTGTGAATGTAGAGTCGCGGCACATTACATATATAGTCCTTGATCAGGGTGTAATAAGGGGAAGTAAGTCTGGTCAAGGATTATGTGCCGCGACTGTACGGAACCATGTACAGTCGGCCTCATTAATTCGTACACAGAGTATTGTTTACAAGAGGACTTTTTTCTGCACATACTGTATTCATGGTTCTGCTGACTGATTCATGTATTAACCAAAATAACATTGCTAGAAAAGTTTGGTGTTAGGAAACTAGTGCACAATTGCCAGCACTTATAACTGGTACACGAAAAGAGGATTAATAACAGCTCTGAATGTACACTCGAGCTCGTAAATTCGCGACCACGTCTCCAAATGTTTATGTCATCTGAGCTGGTAACACTGTGTGGGGAAGGTGTCATTGTAAGTGAAAGATTACTGTATAGTGTCTCTCTCTCTACTATGTTTATGTCATCTGAGCTGGTAACACTGTGTGGGGAAGGTGTCATTGTTGGTGAAAGATTGTATCATGTCCCTCTACTATGTTCCACCTACTCTGATTCCTCCCCAAATAAATGTTACCAGCCCAAATGGCATAAACATCTATGTAAGTGGTCGGGAATTTACGAGCTCGGGTGTACCAGTTATAAGTGCCGGCAACTGTACTAAATATTCCAGTTGCTACGATTCCTTGATGCCACAGAGGTGTATACGAATTCCTGTGTGACGACTGTACAATTGCCAGCACTTATAACTGATACAGGAGAAGAGGGTTGGTTGGCAATGCTGACTGTACACTCGTGATACGTAATCCCTGACCAGAGACGAACGGCAGGCACCACACATACACACACACCCTGCATTCGAACTCAGCCTCTATATAGGTGTACTGGGTGGGGAAATGAGCAATACCAGGCGATTCGAAACTTTCTCCTCCTCACACTCTGGTCAGAAATTATGTATCACGAGTGTACCAGTTATAAATGCTGGCAACTGTACCTCAGAAAAAAAAAAAAAAAAAAAAAAAATAATAATAATAATAATAATAAAAAAAAAGCCTTACCAGCCAAGCGAAGGCGAGGGAAGCACTGATGAGGACCATGAGGGCTGAGGAGAGTACCCTGGCCGCCCACGACTGTGTCACCACCTTACGCCCACACCACCACGCCCACTGACTCACGCCCACAGCCACCACACCGCCCACCACCACCCAGCACACCACCCACCCGCTGCAGTAAGGGGGGAACATTAGTAATAAGTATAATTATATAAGTAAAATTATATGAATGAAATGGTGTGAGAGAGAGAGAGAGAGAGAGAGAGAGAGAGAGAGAGAGAGAGAGAGAGAGAGAGAGAGAGAGAGAGAGAGAGAGAGAGAGAGAGAGTATACAGTATATGCATTTACCAGCTATTTGCTCTCCATACTTGCCTATCTGCTAATGTAGCGAGAACATATCAATGATAGTAGAACACAAAATTTGTATACTTTAGATTAAATTGCATGAAAAACAATGATACCCAAAACAGAAAAATTAAAGTTTATGTTTTATATTATGCCATATAGTGAATAACGTGGTGAAGAGTGATTATGACTCCTCGGGTTGTCTGTCGGGTTGTCTAGGTATGTGTGTGTGTATGTGTGTGTGCTACTCGGGTTGTCTGTCGGGTTGTCTAGGTATGTGTGTGTGTATGTGTGTGTGCTACTCGGGTTGTCTGTCGGGTTGTCTAGGTATGTGTGTGTGTATGTGTGTGTGCTACTCGGGTTGTCTGTCGGGTTGTCTAGGTATGTGTGTGTGTATGTGTGTGTGCTACTCGGGTTGTCTGTCGGGTTGTCTAGGTATGTGTGTGTGTATGTGTGTGTGCTACTCGGGTTGTCTGTCGGGTTGTCTAGGTATGTGTGTGTGTATGTGTGTGTGCTACTCGGGTTGTCTGTCGGGTTGTCTAGGTATGTGTGTGTGTATGTGTGTGTGCTACTCGGGTTGTCTGTCGGGTTGTCTAGGTATGTGTGTGTGTATGTGTGTGTGCTACTCGGGTTGTCTGTGTGCTCTCCATGGTACTTATGAATCCTATGTGTTGCCATCACCACCAACACTTTTATTGTGAGCCAAATACTGATTAATTTTCGTATTGATTCGTGTTCGTTGCAAATCATTACCATATATAATTCAAAGCATATCTCAAGATAAGCTTAATATAATCTCATTACATTAGTCACGTAATTACCTCATGATAAGCTAGAATCTCATTAGGCACGTAATCAGCTGAGGCAGACATTGGCCTAATACCTACGAGTTATCTTAATAATGTGGCATGATAACACAGAGTTCATGCAGAGCGAATCGACTGAGAACTGTAAAACGGAATTAAGCCCAATTTAATCCCTATTTGTCAACTCATTCCTCTGGCCTGTTATATTATCTAAGATTCATTACTTTGCGAGAATACATAATAACTTAGAATACATAATAACTTAGAATACATAATAACTTAGAATACATAATAACTTAGAATACTTAATAACTTTGAATACATAATAACTTAGAATACATAATAACTTAGAATACATAATAACTTAGAATACATAATAACTTAGGATATATAATAACTTAGAATACATAATAACTTAGAATATATAATAACTTAGAATACATAATAACTTAGAATACATAATAACTTAGAATACATAATAACTTAGTGGTGATGCATATGAGAGAATATCCATCTATTTTCACACCCTTATATAACACACACGACTGTAGCAACAATAACAACAGTATTACCAACCCAAACTATAATGGATGTACAGTCGCAATCCAAAATATGTATCCAGGCTTGCTTCGAATAGCCTGATCGAGTATTAAAGTGAGTTCAATCAAATAGGAAACAGGAAAAGCGTTGTAATTGGTTCACTACTATGTCAAATGATTCGAAACTTCAACAAGACCTGGATACAAATTTTGGATTGCGAGTGTACAGTCACGAGCACTAATAAGTATACAGGTGTGCTTCGAATACCTATATATAGAGAGACAGTAAATATAAATGCTTCAATTAAGATCTCCATTGGACTGTTCAAAGCTTCAACCAAACCTGTATACTTATTAGTGCTCGTGAGTGTACAGTTGCCAAAAGAGGAATTGCGACAAATCTTAATGGAACTTTAACCATAGTAATATCCACAACTATTTCTATGGACTATAAACATGTATAACAGAAGGAAATATACATATCCTTCTGTAATACATACTTATGATCCCTACAAACAACTATGGACATTAATATATTTAATGTCCTATCAATAGTTGTCACAATTCCTACTTTGGTAACTGTACATGTGGTCTGTAATAACAAAATCTTCATTCATTAATTTTTGGGGATTTTTTTTGGCAAGTAGTATTATTGGGAAGTTCATCATTTTCCGCTGACAACCCTGATAGTACGTCTTTAACTTACCGAGCTACCTACCTACTTGCCACCCTACCTACTTACCCACCTACCTACTTACCAACCTACCTACCTACTTACCAACAAACCTAACAACTTACCTACTCAATTACCCACCAACCTACATACTTATCACCCTAACTACCTACCCACTTACCCACCAACCTACCTACCTACCTACCTACCTACCTACTAACCTACCTACCCACCAACCTATCTACTTACCTTGGAGCGAGGGCAGCAGCGGCCAGGATAGAGATGGCCAGTGTGAGGGAAGCAGCAACAGCGAGGTCATGGTGATGGTTGGGATGCTTACGGAGTCTGTACTGTAACTCCCTTTCCCATCCCCACCACTCACCATCACACCATCTGCACAGAGAAGGGGAAAATATATATATATATAATTAATAACTGCATACATCCATTTAATAAATAATAATAATAATAATAATAATAATAATTATTATTATTATTATTATTATTATTATAATAATAAAACTACTACTACTACCACTACTACTAATACTACTACTACTACTATTAATGATAATAATAATAATAATAATAATAATAATAATAATAATAATAATAATAATAATAATAATAATTAAAAATAATAATAATAATAATAATAATAATAATAATAATAATAATAATAATTAATAATAATAATAATAATAATAATAATAATAATAATAATAATAATAATAATAATAATAACTATTGACTGACCTGCAGCCTAGTAACATGGGTCCAGGTGGAAGGAGACTCGATTCTATCATGGCAACACTCTGGAAGGCAAGGATTAATTAGGGAAAATTATTAAGGTTGTTAGAGTTGCATAGGATTCCTAAAAAAAAAAAAAAAAAAAAAACATACGCAACTAACACACACACAGACACACATACAACTAACACACACACAGACACACATACACAAATACAACTAACTCACACACAGACACACATACACAATACAACTAACACACACACAA
>JAWQEG010003986.1:0-2500 GCA_033782935.1 Petrolisthes cinctipes | reverse complement strand
GAAGAAGGTAAAGAAGACGAAGAAGAAGCAACCTGGAGGAAGTGACGAGCCCGGCAGGAATTCAAAACACTCTCGGGTTCCTCACAAGGCATCTCGTGCTCCTACCAAGGAGAGGCCTGTGGATATACACATTGTAGGTGATTCCCAGGCACGAGGGCTGGAACCCCTAATGGCAGATCGCCTTCACACTTCTGTGAAGGTGAATTGTTTGCCAGGTTGTGGCAATGCTGACCTCCGAAAGGAAGCTGAGAGGATCCAAACGTCCAGATCTGCTGTCATTGCACTCATGGTGAGTGGTAATGACATCTACCTGAGAAATGGTAGAGTAGGCATGACCGAAGGAGTCCTCTCGGATGTGCTCAGTGCAGTAGATGACTGTGGGTTAAAAACCCGCAGAAGGGTAGTTGTTGGCATGCTCCCAAGGAGAGGCCCTTTAGGGACTGCTCTGTCAAAGAACATTGCAGTAAATCAGCGCCTGGCTGATTTGTGTACTGCCGAGGGGGTGTTCTTTGTGGACCCCTACACTCACTCTTTGGTAGAGACGACCTCTACCAGAGGGATGGCACACATCTCTCACTAAAGGGGAAAGAAGTGCTTTCCCAAATTAATGGAAGACGCCGTCCGACGATGTCTCAGGAGCACTCGACCGAGCGTGAGGAGAGCCCTCGTCGCTATGCTAGAGTGACCCCAGAGAAGACATTCGCTGAGATCCTGAAGAAGGATATCCCCAGCACTACCAAGACAATGACCAAACCGGGAAACGGAAGAGTATAGGGAGCCCTGCAGTTGGGGGTTCCCTGAAGGTTCTATTGTTCAACGCCAGGTCCATCCGAAACAAGTTTTTGGAACTGCGGGCCCTCGTTGCGACAGAGGAACCCGAGATGGTGGCCATAACGGAGTCATGGTTGAGAACCTCAGACAGAGATCTTGAAGGGGAATTCGTGATTCCAGGCTACCAACTCTTCCACAAAGATAGAGAGGACAGAGGGGGTGGTGGTGTGCTGTTGTATGTAAAGAACTCCATCAAATCGATGACCTGCAACATCACATCGAACCACGAGCTCCTTGGAGTTGACCTAGAAATAGCACTGCAAAATACAGAACCCTTCTGCTTTATAGACCCCCTGGACAACTCAATGAAATGGACAGGGACCTATACCAGTTGCTGGGTGAACTAGTGGACGGCAGGGTGTGCATCCTTATGGGGGACTTCAACACACATGTTGACTGGGAAACCAGAGAGCCCTCTGCCGAGAACACACCACTCTTGGAGTTTGTAAATGATGAATTCCTCACTCAATGGGTAAGGGAGCCAACAAGAGGTGCTAACATACTCGACTTGGTCCTCACCTCCGAGGATGACATCATTCAAGACCTCTCTGTAAATGAAGAAATAGGTGGAAGCGACCACAAGCTTATAAGATTTTCAGTTAAGGTCCCTAATATGGAGTCCGTGACCCCGGTGCATAGAAAATTAGACATGGGGAGAGCGGACTTTGCAGGTCTTCGTGAAGGCGTTGCTGAAATGGAACTAGAGGAGGGAGAGAGTGCTGATGATCTGTGGAGGTCATTCTTGTCTTCCTTCATGGAACTTCAGTCGCGCTTTATTCCTCTGAAGGGAACAGGTCAGAAGTTCATTCAACTAAGTGGTTTAATCGGGAAATCCGTAACCTACTAAAGGAGAGGAGAACTGCGTATCGTCGAGCGAAGGCATCTGGGGACTTTGACGGTCATAGAAGACTGAATCGAAACGTGAAGTCCAAAATAAGGGCGGCTAAGCGTGCTGAGGAGGTCCGTGTGGCTAGACTCTGCAAAGAGAACCCCAAGGAGTTTTTCAGTTATGTGAATGGCCGTAAACCAATCCGACGCAGGATCGGTCCCTTGGTGAATGAGGATGGAGCATTGATGCACTCTGATGCAGAAAATGCTAACCTCTTAAATGAGTACTTCTCTTCAGTGTTCTTCTGAGGAGAGTGGTCCCATTCCCGAACCTCTGGACTCCTTCAGTGAGAAGTTGGAGTCAATGGTCTTCACCCAAGAAGAAATTGAGAGAAAATTAATCGAATTAAAAGCAAACAAGTCCCCCGGTCCGGATGGGTTCTTACCTAGAGTGTTGAAAGAAGTGCATGGTGAAGTATCACGGCACCTGTGCATGGTCTTCAACAGGGTAATCCAGACTGGATGCGTTCCTAGAGACTGGCGTGAGGCAGAGGTGACTCCTATCTTCAAGAAGGGAGATGCTAGCCAACCGTCAAACTACAGACCCATCAGTTTAACCTCGATAGTCTGTAAACTCATGGAGAGCATCATGGTGGACAAAATAACAGCACACTTAGAATCAAATTTGCTACTGAGGGGTTCCCAGCATGGGTTCCGGCAGCACCGGTCATGCCTCACAAATCTGGTGGAATTCTTCCATTTTGTTTTCAGTGAGAATGATCGGGATAAAGCGGTCGATGTTGTCTACTTAGACTTTCAGAAAGCCTTTGATAAGGTACCC
>JAWQEG010003985.1:147500-152329 GCA_033782935.1 Petrolisthes cinctipes | reverse complement strand
ATATATATATATATATATATATATATATATATATATATATATATATATGAAAAAATGTGCTCGATTCTTGGTCCCAATTATATATTTGTACATAAAAATATGAACGAAATTATATTATTATTATTATTATCTTTTTATTGTATGGCTCGCTATATTTATGTACAAATCTACATGATGTGTGTGAGTGCATGTGTTTCTCAAATGTACAATTGTTATTTTGATAATATATTATATATTGCTTCCAATGCAATGGGAATATATTTATATCTCTTTTATGAATTTGTGAGTTACTAGTGAGTGAGACTTGGAAAAGAATTATTATTATTGTTACTGTCGATGTAAATTTATATATATATATATATATTATATATATATATATATATATATATATATATATATATATATATATATATATATATATATATATATATATATATATATATATATATATATTATATATATAACTTTATATTTATAGGGTTTATTATCGTTTATCTATAGTATAGTCCTGGCATTCATTAATTAAAGGGATAGTATACTTTTGGTTGGTACATTAGGGTGACTTGATTCCTCCAAAGTATTGCCACGAAACCAACATTAACAAAACATTAAGGTGGCCAGTTGTTGCTTGGAATAGTTTGGTGGAATCAATTTGCTCTACACTGACCAACAACACTCTACTATTCCCTTAAGGAGAGATTAACTTTTTGTTGTGAATTGGAAGGTCTCTGATTCCTCCAAACTATACCAGGAAACAATTGACCTTAATGTTACTTTAATGGGGGGGATGTGTTTGGTGTCATAGTTTGCAGGAATCACACACTTTCCAATTCACCAACCAAACAATCTCCTCTTAACATTAACCATCTCTATATAGAATGTATGTATGTTTATTCTCTTATTATTATTATTATTATTATTATTATTATTATTATTATTTTATTTCAAACAGTAATTGTGCATGTGCATTGATACTTATTCCATTTTTCCATATTCATATTTGTAAATGTCTTTGAATTAATATTATGATATATATTACATTCATTTGTGTCAGGTACTGTAATTTTATCATAAGGGTTGTAGTACAGTGTTGGTAAATCAGGAGCAATTGATTGATTACTCCAAACTATTTACAAGCAAACCAACAACAGACCAACATTTATTTTTTTATTTTTTTTTTTTATTTTTTTTTTTTTTAATCTGGTCCTGTTTGTTTCCAGGCATATTTTGGAGGAATCAAAGGAGTTCTAAATGTATGCCATCCCCTCCAGCGAGAGTTTAGATTAGACCCTAGAAAAAAAAAAAAAAAAAAAAAAAAAAAAAAAAAAAAAAAAAAAAAAAAAAGCTAAGAAACAGAGTAACTAAACTATCGCAAACCAAATATTTCAGTCAAAAGTAGAGTACATTCACTATCAACATTCTTACATTCTTACATTCTTACATATATAGTGAATAAAAATTAGCCAACAATCGAGTCAATTATATGAACGTAATAAGCTTAATTAAGGGACCCTGTGAGTGATGTAGTCAGAATATTAGAGTTATATACAAGTCCTTGAAATATTGCCACGAAACACCACCTATAGACAAGGTTTTTATTTCATGGTGTGGTTAGGAGGGAATCAGAAGCCACCACCACCACTAGTTTTTTTGTTTTTGTTTTTTCATACACGATCACAGGGTCCTTAATTAAGAGAAGGAACTTGCTGTGCATAAATTGGAACAACACATGTGTATAGCCTTCCTAAACAAATCCTTCCTGGCATTCTGTTTCCTGGCAAAATTTAGATATATGATTCTGAACTTCCTATTTTCCAACGACACACTGGCTGGTTACTACTCCCCTTAAGGACCCTGTGATCGTGTATGAAAATTGGAGGCTTCTGATTCCTCCTGACCATCCCACGAAACAAGCTCCTTCCTTATAGGTGGTGTTTGGTGACAATATTTGAAGGACTCATTTGACTCCAATTTTCTGACTGCAACACAGGGTCCCTTAAGGTGGTGGTAGTAATTCTTTTTTTGGTACATTGGAGTGCCTTGATTCCTCCAATGTATGCCAGGAAACAACAGGACCACACGAACAACAAAAATAAATGGTGTTCGCTCGCTGTTGCTTGGAATAGTTTGGAGGATTCATCAGTTGCTCCAGATTTACCAACACAAAATTTCCCCCTTAATTAAGTTAAAGACACCACCGAGTTGAAAGAGTGAGAGTCTCTGTCACTATTGATCTACAGGATGGGAGTAACACGAGTTGCTGCCGATACTTTGAGAAATGAAAAAAAAAGAAAAAAGTATATGAGAGTCTGAGTAGTAATCTTCTATAGGAATCAGAACTTGGGACGGGAACACGCATTTAGATGGAAGAGGGAAGAGGAGGAGGAAAGAAAGGGAGGGGGAAGGTGAGAGGAGGAATGGTGGGGGTGGGGAGGTGGGAGGGAGAGAAGGAACAAAGGGAGGGGGAGGTGGGATGGAAGGACAGAAGGAAAGGGAGGGGGAAGGTGGAAAGAAAGGGAGGGAGAGTTGGGAAGGAAGGAAGGAAGGAAAGAAAGGGATGGGGGAGGTGGGAAGGAAGGAAAGGGAGGGATGGAGGTGGGAAGGAAGGAAGGAAATGGAAGGGGAGGGGTAGGAGGGAAGGAAAGGGAGGGGGAGGTGGGAAGGGAAGGAAGTAAATGGAGGGGTGAGAGGAAAGGAAGGAAAGAGAGGTAAGAAGGAGAGAAGAAAAGAGAGGGGAAGGAAGGAAGGAAGGAAATGAAAAGGGTGGGTGGGAGGGAGAGAAGGAAAGGGAGGTAGGAAGGAGAGAAGAAAAGAGAGGAGGGAGGTGGGAGGGAAGGAACGGGCGGGGGAAGGAAGGAAGGAAGGAAGGAAAGAGAAGGAGAGGTGTGAGGGAGGGAAGGAAGGAAGGAAGGAAGGAAGGAAAGAGAGGGAGAGGTGTGAGGGAGGGAAGGAAAGGGAGGTGGGAAGGAAGGAAGGAAGGAAAGAGAGGGAGAGGTGTGAAGGAGGGAAGGAAAGGGAGGTGGGAAGGAAGGAAGGAAGGAAGGAAAGAGAGGGAGAGGTGTGAGGGAGGGAAGGAAAGGGAGAGGAATGGGTTGTGGAAGGGAGAGAGTTGGAGAGGCCAGTTGAGTTTTCCATTATAATTCTTTTGTCTACAAGTGTTGGAGTATCACGGTATTACATCACATAAAATCCAATTCCCATCATTACTAACTAACGCTGCTAAGAATTGCTACTGACCGCCAGCTGCTTACTAGTTGAATAATAATAATCCTATCCTAACCTAACCTAATCTAACCTAATCTAATCTAATCTAATCTAATCTAACCTAACCTAACCTAACCTAATCTAATCTAACCTAACCAAACACTAACACTAACACTAACCTAACCTAACCTAACATAACATAACATAACATAACATAACATAACATAACATAACATAACATAACATAACATAACATAACATAACATAACATAACATAACATAACATAACATAACATACACTAACACTAACACTAACACTAACACTAACCTAACCTAACCTAACACTAACACTAACACTAACACTAACCAAACACTAACACTAACACTAACACTAACACTAACACTAACCAAACACTAACACTAACACTAACACTAACCTAACCTAACCTAACCTAACCTAACCTAACACTAACACTAACACTAACACTAACACTAACACTAACCTAACCTAACCTAACACTAACACTAACACTAACACTAACACTAACCTAACCAAACACTAACACTAACACTAACACTAACCAAACACAAACACTAACACTAACACTAACACTAACACTAACCTAACCAAACACTAACACTAACACTAACACTAACACTAACCTAACCTAACCTAACCTAACATAACCAGGGTATTAACGAAGGGTCGTGTTGGTTATAAAACTCTCCCCACGTGATAGTTTGGTCTACTTATTCACTGTACTTACTTAAGGGACCCTGTGATGTAGTCAGAATATTTTTTGAAGATTACTAAGTCCTTCAATTATGGCCACGAAACGCCAACTATATAGAAGGAGCTGCTTGTTTCGTGGCATAGTCAGGAGGAATCAGAAGCGACCAAGTCTCATACACCAGGAAACAACAGTACCAGGGTAACAAAAATAATGGGGTTCTGTTGTTGCTTGGAATACTTTGAAGAAATCAGTTGTTCCAGATTTGCCAACACTGTATTACCTACTTCAATTAGGGTTTTTTTTGTGCCCCTTCGATTTTCATCCTTGCTCATTCTAATCTTCAGTTGTGCCTGGATTCATTGCTTCTCTTTCCTTGTTGTTTGCTGTGCCACCTCTCAAATCTCAATCACCTTCCCCCTCGTCTTATATTGTGGGTGTTCTAGGCTTAGGGTAGTGGTCATCTATTGGTACAGCCACAATTCAATATCCTCCGACACTTTCCTTCCATCGTAGTAAATATCTTGGTAATAAAGAACAACACGTGTATGATTTTTGCAGCACCTAATAATAATAATGATATCCACCGATACTTTCCTTCCATCGTATACAGTAAATATCTTGGTAATAAAGAACAACAAGTGTATGATTTTGCAGCACCTCATAATAATAATAATAATAATAATAATTGAGGGGGTCGAGTTGACGTAAGGTGTTGTTGTAGGATTATATTTCGATATGATACTGATTTATTTGCCCCGATGGAAGGAAAGTGTCGGTGGTTATTTGATTGTGGCTGTACAATGAGGGTTTATTGTACACAGACTCATTACAAGCAGTACAATACACACCCATAACACCAACAGTGGAAAACAACAAGGAATTAATGGGGAT
>JAWQEG010003985.1:107500-142500 GCA_033782935.1 Petrolisthes cinctipes | reverse complement strand
TATATATATATATATATATATATATATATATATATATATAGAGAGAGAGAGAGAGAGAGAGAGAGAGTTATATGTATTATTATAATATATATATATATATAGAATACCATCATATAAGGAATATATCATATTTCTATCCACAATGAACAAACTTGGTAATACTTAGACTGTGACAGAACCATCGTACTCTTACCACACCATCGTCAACACCATGGATATTCTTGCATACGATGACGTGGTTACGGTACGATGACTTCCTCGACGCTATACAGAAGTATCGTACCGGCACCACACCATCGTCAACACTATGGATATTCTTACATACAACCTTAAGGGGATAGTATACTTATGGTAAATTGGAGTGCATTGATTCCTCCAAAGTATGCTAGAAAAACAGGACAATAATAACAATAATAATGATGTCCTGTTGTTGCTTGGAATAGTGTGGAGGAATCATACACTTTACTCCACATTTAACACCAACACTCTACAACTTATTACTTAACCCTTTAATATTCTCATACACTGATATTCTTTACCCAAACTCAGAATTATGATAATTATAATAAGTTTAATTAAGGGGAGAAACCTATTATGGGAAATTGGAAGACAACTGATTCCTCCAAACTGTGCCTGGAAACAGAACCCCTCCATGTGGAATTATACAGGGGATGTGTTTTATAGGTGAGTTTGGAGGCCTACATTGACTCCAAATTCACCACAAAAGGTTGCTTCCCTTAACTGTTTGTCTTCTACGATAACAACTATCAACAAACAATAATTTATTTACTCTCTGCCCCGGGAATATCATATAAATAAAATATTACTGTCTATGGTTGTATTTATTATTTAATGTATTTATTAATTAACAATTGTTTGACCATGTTTATCTATATTCATTATTTATTATTTAATGTATTCATTAATTAACAGTTGTTTGACCATGTTTATCTATATTTATCTATGGTTTATTTATGGTCCCTCTCGTTTCGTTGGTGGAGTGACAAAGCATTGAGGTCTTTATCTATACTATAAAACACGTGGTCTAAAACCCTGTGTGTCAAGGAGGTGTTGGTGTCACTCTGAGGGACCCTGTGATGTAGTCAGAAAATTGGAGGTAAATGAGTCCCTACAAATATTGCCACGAAACACACACACCTATAGGGAAGTAGCTTGTTTCGTGGCATGGTCAGGAGGTATCTGAAGCCTCCCAATTCACACGATCACAGGGTCCATAATGATTTGAGAGACGTAACGTAACTTTGATGATCGATGTCACAAGCCAGACATTATAAAAACATTTATTTCTGTTTACCATTAAGTCATATGAGCATCTCTAGCATACATAGCACACATCACTTATATATAAATAATGTATATATACTGTATATATATTATCTGCTTTGTGGTTTTAACGTGGACGAATCATATATTATTTGCCTTCAGTTTACCAAGGGATTTATTTACTGTCCATATCTCACTGACACCAACACTTCTCATTCTTGTGGAGAAAGATTCATTTTGTTAACAACCGCATCTCAGCACTTATTTATATTTACTTTCCTCAGTCTTCCTTCCTTCCTTCCTTCCTTCCTTCCTTCATTCCTTCCTTCCTTCCTTCCTTCCTTCCTTCCTTCCTTCCTTCCTTCCTTCCTTCCTTCCTTCCTTCCTTCCTTCCTTCCTCCCTCCCTTCCTTCCTTCCTTCCATCCTTCCTTCCTTCCTTCCTTCCTTCCTTCATTCCTTCCTTCCTTCCTTCCTTCCTCCCTCCCCCCCTCCCTCCCTCCCTTCCTTCCTTCCTTCCTTCCTTCCTTCCTTCCTTCCTTCCTTCCTTCCTTCCTTCCTTCCTTCCTTCCTTCCTTCCTTATGCCAGCACTGAAGAATCTCTATGATGTTAATGTTTTCGTATGATGTAGTAGTCGTTCTAATGTGATGTTGTTGTTCGTTGATGGCGTAGAGTTTAATTAATCATTGTTAAAGTCGTATAAAAACGTGTTTACTGTATATATAATAAAAGTCAGTTGGCTATGTATAGTTTTGGATGTGTATAATCATTATAATCCCCTTTCTTATGAATCTTTAATCTTTTACTAACACTCTCGACTTTATTATTATCATTATTGTTGATGTTATTATTGTTATTATAATATATATATATTAATAATAATAATACTTGTTATTATTATTACTATTATAATTATTATATATAATTATTGTCAATGTTATTATTATTATTATTATTATTATTATTATTATTATTGTTATTATTATTATTATTATTATTATTATTATTATTACTATTATTATTATTATTATTATTATTATTATTATTATTATTATTATTACTATTATTATTATTATTGTAGTTGTTGTTGTTGTTGTTTTAGCAGGTGGGCAAACTGTAACCTTTACTCTACAAAGATCCATTGTAATATATTAACTGATCGCTGGTGTCTTTTTAAATTCCCCAGTGACTTTAATAACTTCATCATTTTATATATGTCGTGTTCTAAACCCTGAATGTCTTAATAATATTTGTGTAGGCTTACTATTTATATATATATATATATATATTATTATTAATAAGTGTTTTATCATTCTCTCTCTCATATATATATATATATTTATTATTTAGTTTATGTATAATATTGTATGATATTTAATTTTTTTTTTAGCTCTTGTAATGGAATGGTATTTTTAGTTATGATTGGAGTGTGGTAAAGGAGTGAATAATTATCAAGATGAAGATGATGTAATGTAATAATTATAGATGAATATGATGTAAGGTAATGTTTATAGTATTAGTATAGTATAATATTAGTAATATTTATAGTATAGTATTATTTTATAGTATTACCTTGTACTCCATGCCACCCTTGGGCCTTCTTACTCTTACAGGATAGTATGATCGCCTCGCCGTCAGAGGGCCCCGTGGAGGAGGAAGGGGAGGAGCCTGGGGAGGAGATCGCCGTGATAGGAGAAGGGGATGAAGAGGCTAACGAGTTGGCCTCCAAGGTGTCAGTGTCTATGAAGAACCACAGCCTCGTAGTGGAAGTAGAAGGAGCCCCTAACTTACCTGAGTCGCCTGTCATTGCTGAGAACGGAAAGACACACCATCTTACTGAGGTTTGTTTACTTAACCCTATCCCAGCCGACCCTGTGGATATTAAGGTGGTAATATTTTTTTTTTTTTTTTTTTTTTTTTTTTTTTTTGTACATTGGAGTGCCTTGATTCCTCCAAAGTATGCTAGAAAACAGGACCAGAAGAGCAAAAAATTCCACAGTGCCCATGGTTTGTTTTGGTTTGCAAGCACCCTAACGAAAGAAACTGAACTGTGTGAATGACTCATGAGTGAATTATTGGATGAATTTGATGACTCCACTATCAAACTATGGTAATAATGGAACTACCTGACATATTTTGTGGATATGGATACTGAGTTTGTTGTTGGATATAATTTGATGACTCCACTATCAAACTATGGTAATAATGGAACTACCTGATAGATTTTGTGGATATGGATACTGAGTTTGTTGTTGGATATAATTAAGACTGACAAGACAGTGTGGTTGGTTAGTGAGGAACATAACAAACTAATGCCACTGTGGAATCGGCCCTATCATAGGTCGATTTCACTAAGGCTTCATTATTTTCCAAAAGCTGAGTATCCGTATTCACAAAATCTATCAAACAGTTAGATAATGATGATCACTGCATAATTTACTCACCAAATTCATTAAATAATTCACCCATAAGTCATTTACACGGCTAAGATTCTTTCGTTTGCGTGCTTACAAACCAATACCAACCACTGTGGAATCGGTCCTAAATGTACAGTCACCAGCACTAATAAGTATACAGGTGTACTGCTTCGAATACCTATTATAGAGACAGTAAATAAATGAATGCACACTAAGATCTTCATTGCAATTTATTCGTTGTTGGTTAATTGGACTGTTCAAAGCTTCAACCAAAGCTGTATACTTATTACTGTTCGTGACTGTACATACATCAATATTTTGGACTGAAACAAGACGTAATCCAGTTTTGACAGCATAATTATCATCTAAAGTAATTATCGACCTTACGACACGCTTTTTACATTATTATTTTACACTGAAACAACACATGATTCAATAATTATAAAAGAAAGCTATTATTATTATTATCATTATTATTATTATTATTATTATTATTATTATTATTATTATTATACAGTGACGATCCATAATAAAATTAATAATAATAATAATAATAATAATAATAACAACAATAATAATAATAATAATAAAAATAATAATAATAATAATAATAATCATAATAAAATATGCAAGTCTGCTTCAAATAGCCTCATGATGGAATATTAATTAAATGAGCTTCAGCATGTATGTATGTATGTATGTATGTATGTATGTATGAGACAGGATAAGTGTTGTAATAATTGATTCACTGCTATGTATGTATGTATGTATGTCAGATGATTCTAAACAACAACAACAACAACAACAATAACACCTGGATATTAACTGATTATGGATTATGAATGAATAAACAACAACAACAACAACAACAACAACAACAACGACAATAACAACAACAACAATAACAACAACACCTAGATATTAACTTATTATATCTGGTGACTGAATGAGACAGAATACGTTGTTTTTGTTGTAGTTGTAGTTGTAGTTGTTGTTGTTGTTGTAGTTGGTCTAGATTTATCACCATTAATTAAATCTGGAGCAACTGAATCCTCCAAACTATTCCAAGCAACAGAACACCATTATTTTTGTTCATTTGGTCTTGTTTCTTGGCATGTTTTGGAGGAATCACGGCACTCCAATGTAACAAAAGTATACTATCCTTTTAATCATTGTGTGTGTGTGTGTGTGTGTGTGTGTGTGTGTGTGTGTGTGTGTGTGTGTGTGTGTGTGTGTGTGTGTGTGAGTGTGTATATGTGCGTGTGTATGTGTATATATGTGTGTGTATGTGTGCCTGTGTGTATGTGTATGTGTGTGTGTGTCCTGGCATTGTTTGGTAGAATCAGTAACTTTTTCTTTTCAATTTAACAACAACAGAGTGTAGGTACCCCTTAATTAACTAATCATTGTTTGTGTTCGTGTGTGTGTGTTTCCTCAGGCCCAAGTGGAGCCTCGTGTTGCTACCATTGGAGGTGACATGCTCAAGACTTTGCAACTTCCAGGGGCCCAGGGTGAAATCGGAAGTAAGTATTGTGTGTCTGTGTGTCTGTCTGTTGGCTTTCTCTTTCTCTCGCCCTTAAAAATCTCGACCCATTTCCTCTCTTTATTCACTTGCACTTCCTCTCTTTTTTCACTTAGCACTTTCTCTATTTATTCACTAAGCAATTCCTCTCTTTTTTCATTAAACACTTCCTCTCTTTATTCACTAAACTTTTCCTCTCTTGATTCACTAAGCAATTCCTCTCTTTTTTCATTAAACACTTCCTCTCTTTATTCACTAAGCCATTCTCTATTTATTCTCTAAGCAGTTCCACACTTGATTCACTAAAACTCTAGCTAGCATTTCCATTATTCCGATAAACACTTTCTTCTTTACCGTGTTGCCACAAGGTCACCACCACCACCACCACCACCAGGCCATATTTTTTATCTACATGAGAAAAATGCCACGTACGAATTTTATCGACATGAGTAAAACGTCACATATTTTTTATCTACATGAGTAAAATGCCACATATTAAATTTTATCCACATGAGTAAAATGCCACATACGAATTTTATCTACATGAGTAAAACCCCACCAACACGAAATTTTATCTATATCAAAATCTATATCTAAATTTTATCTATATCTAAATTTTATCTATATATATAAATTTTATCAACAAGAGTAAAATTCCACATACGAAATTTTTATTACTTTTATTTTTTTTTTATTTTTTTATTTTTTTTTTTTGTGTGGCATTTTCACTTGGAGGAAACCAAATCTTGTACTCTGGTGGTGGTGTTATTTTCGATGCAAACTGATGATGGATGATGATGTCTACTGGTACACCAATCCTCTCTCATCTTGTCCAATTGTTGTAGTAGGGTGTAGAGGCTTTCGAGTCCTCCAAACCACCCAACGAAACAGACAAACAAACAGACAAATAGATTAACTTGTAGTAATACTGGGGAGGTCGTTTGTTTGTTTGTTTATTTCCTGGCAAATAATCAGTACAGTAGCTCTTCAATTCACCAACAACAACAATAACAACATTAATATATTCTCTCCCCATAAGATAATCACTGTGAAAATATATCAAATGCCTCTTTATTTTATTTCTTTATTTTTTTTTTATTATTTTTTTTTTCCAACATCACCCAGTGTAATTATTCCCTCATTAGTACTGATAATCTAGAAAAGGGAAATAATTAGAGTGGAACAGAGACTCAAAAAGGCCACAAAACTATCCCTCTTATTGGGGAATAGAACAATATGTGATGGAATTAACTCAGATTCTTGTGCTGAGGGAATAATTACACTGGGTGATGTTGTAAAAAAAAAAAAAAAAGAGGCATTTGATATCTTTACTCAGTGATTATCTTATGCGGCGAGAATATATTTAACTTAATTAAGGGGTGCGTATGTATAGTTTTGGCATTTTTGGAGATAATTATTTCCTCCAAACTATTCCCAGCAACAGACCACTATTATTCTCGTTAATATGGTCCTGTTTCCTGGCATACTTTGGAGGAATCAAGGCACTCCAATGTACCAAAAGTATACTACTCTCCACTTAACTTGTTGTTCTTGACATTTTGGGGGTCCATTGTGTCGAATCCAACTTGAGGCTGTAGGCAAGAACTTTCATGGTGTTTACGATGGTTGGTGCCGATACGATGACTCCGCGGACACACTACAGAGCCATCCATCCATCGTACCGGTACCACACCATCGTCAACACCATGGATAGATAGATGTTCTTGCATGTATACGGTCAGTGCCTGGTGGTGTCATGTACTGATGAGAGCCTTGTGGTACACCTCTAATGAACCCTGTGATGTGGTCAGAAAATATAATTGGAGGTAAATAAGTCCTTCATATTATTGCCACGAAACACACACACACCACCACCATCACCTATAATATGGAAGGAGCGTGTTTGTTTCGTGACATAGACAAAAATGAAACAGAAGCCTCCAATTCCCATCCACGATCACAGGGTCCTTAATCTAAACTCACTCTATCTTTCTTCTCTATGCACTTTTTTTTCTCTTCTGTTAATTTTCTTCTGGCACCAGTTTTGCATAAGTAGTAAATGTTTCACCAAGTAAATAAATATATATATAGTTTAGTTTTTATTCACTCACAGAAAGTATAGTAGTAATATTCAAGTAAGATTTGTGCCTATAGTTTATCTAATGAGCATGAAAGCATTATTATTATTATTATTATTATTATTATTAGTTTTCAGAATCGTAAAAGTCTTAAGGGGAGATGATGTATTTTCCTGTTGGTAAATTAGAGGGCTACTGATTCCTCCAAACTATGCCACGAAACAGATATAGTTATTAGTACCATTGAAGGCGTCGGTCTGTCTGTCTGTTTTCTGGTCTGGTTAGGAGGAATCAGTAGTTGCCTTCCAATACATTTACCAACAGTAGAATCTCCTCTTAATTAATATCTCTTTGTGTACTTTGAGTTGCATATTAGAGTAACGTAGTCTTAATTAAGCTATTGTTAGATATATATATAGTGTACTAGTTAAGGTCCCTGTGATCGTGTGTGTGTGTGTGTGTGTGTTTGGAGTTGGGGGGTGGGGGGAGGGGGGTTCTGATTCCTCCTCCTTCTGACTATGCCATGAAACAAGCTCCTTCTCCATTAGCAGTGTTTCGTGGCATTATTTGAAGGACTCATTTGCCTCCAATTTTTAAACTACATACATCACAGGGTCCCTTAAAACATCATATATATATAGTCTTCTTAATAAAGGGACCCTGTGATGTAGTCGAAAAATTGGAGGTATGTGAGTCCTTTAATTATAACCACGAAACACACACACCTATATGGAAAGGAAGAGTCGTGTTTCGAGGTATAGTCTGGAGGAATCAGAAGTCTCCAATTAATTATCATACACGATCACAGGGTCCTTCATGCTAAACGCTGTGACCAGGACAATAAACATGGAGGGCTGTATGCAAGAATATCACATGGTGTTTACGACGGTGTGTGGTACAGTACGATGGCTGACTGTGTTGTGTGGTGTGTATATAGAGTGCATCACAGAGGTATGTACAGTCGCAGCAGATAATCCATGACCAGACCTCCCCCCTTACACCCTGAGAAAGGATTATATGCCGCGACTGTACATACCACACCATCGTCCACACCATCGTTCTTGCATACTGGCTCATAGTGTCCACCATCACCACCACCACCACACCATACTGTACTGACTTGGTACAAATTATTTTTCTTCTGCTCTTTAAACATAAAAAAATACGAAACAGGTCAACAACATTTATAATAGTTAAGGTCCCTGTGATCGTGTATAAAAATTGGAGGCTTGTGATTCCTCCTGACTGTGCCACGAAACACGAAGCTATCTCTATATAGGTGTGTGTGTGTTTCGTGGCAATATTTGAAGGACTCGCTAACCTCCAATTTTCTGACTACATCACAGGGTCCCTCAAGGGGGTAATACTGTATGTACATTTTTGGTACATTTGGAGTGCCATGATATCCTCCATAGCATGCCAGGAAACAGGACCAGATCAGCCAAAGTAATAATGGTGGTCTGGTCTGGCCTGTTGCTTGGAATGGTTATGGGGGGAGGAATCGAGTGCTCCAGATTTACCAACACTGTGATATACCTCCTTAATTTTATAACCCCCTCGTCGTTACAGTCAAGAGTTGGACACTGACACCAAACATCAACAACAACAATAATAAATATGAATACTGTACTGTAATACCCAATAGAGAGAAATACACACACCACCGTAACCACCAACATTATTATAAAGGAAGAAAGAAATAAAGAAAGTCAGTCACTGGGATAAAAGAAAAACAGATAGATAGATAGAAAAAGAAGTACACAATAACAACAAATATGAATACTGCACTGTCATAACTTATAGAGAGAAATACACACACCACTGTAACCACCAACACGATTATATTATCATAAAGGAAAATAAGTGATAAAGAAAGTCACTGGGATAAAAACGAGTACAGACAGACAGACAGAAAGAGAAGTACACGAGCACACATTAAATATTTAGGGTTCTATTATTTAACTCTACTTCTTGGAGGGAAAGGCTTCGTTGCTTAATTAAGGACCCTGTGTGATCATGTATGAGAATTGTAGACTTCTGATTCCTCCTGACTATGCCACGAAACAAACTCCATCCATATAGGAGTGTGTGTGTGTTTCGTGGCAATATTTGAAGGACTCACTTACCTCTAATTATCTGACTACATCACAGGGTCCCTTAATTAATATTCGTATTCTAAAATAATACGAATTGAGTGACGAAAAGCCCCCCCTTCCTCAAAGAAGTAGGTCGATAATACCACACATAATTATACTATTTTATAATTTTAGGGAGGGTGGGTTGGGGACTTGGGTGAGTTGGTTAGTGTGTTTAGGTGTAATTCTATATATATATATTAGTCTTGTGTGTATATTCTCATGTACACCACCACCACCACCACCAACCACTACCTGCTACCACAGCTTACCCTGACCATGTTATTACACCCTGGCTAGAAACACTGTATATATTGTACAGTACAGTAGATCTATTGTTACACTTCAAGGAAAACACCTGCACGTCCCACTCACATACATACTGTACATATATACATACCAACACATGGATAAATTCAGTAGTATATATAAAAAAAATCTTAAACTACTAACAACAACAACAACATGATGAGTAATTATAGGAACTTTTTTTTTAATGTATTCTATATCCAATATTGCTCAAGTCAAACAATTTGCTTTGGTCTTTTAACTGACTAATAACAACAACATAATTAATTTTGAAAACATTTTTATTTTCAAATACTGTACACACGGCAAAAAAAGTTTTGGTTTCACCTTTGTGGGTGGTGTTATATAAGGCTGACATATGGCAGGGGTCTCCCTCCCCATCCGCACCTTCATCCCGTCAGTTTAATATTTTTTGTTTATTGTTTTAATTGAGATCAATGCTTAGTATTATTAAGTCATTATCATAGTGTTCACGTAAATAGTAAAATTATAATGTTGTTCAACACAGATTGAAAGTCACTGAGTATTTATTTAAGTAAAATAACAATTATTATATTGCCAACATAGATCACGTAATGATACATATATATGGAGTAACTAACAAAGAGCAGCAGAGAGTATCCTAACACTCAGTAATAAACATCCTCTCAAGTTGACAACCTGAATACGACGGTCTGAGTATCAGTCATCATGGCAGCACCAAGAAATTATATAGTGATGAAAGACAATCGTTTGTCTCGGACTAATAACAAGTACCAACCCTACCACGTTAAAAATATAAACATTAAAGTAGGAAGGAGTGGTTCCAAAACATTTTTGCCGAGTATACATCCAAATAATTTCTTAAGATCTTTAACTGACTAAAGAAAGAACACAAAAAAAGCAACAATATGAGTAATTATAGAAACAGTATTTATTTTCAGACCAAATAACACATAATTGGCGTGTTGACCTCTGTCATACACTAACACCACCACCACTACTACCCACCTACCCACCTACCCACCTACCAACAGTATATATACCTACCTACCTACCTACTTACCTTCCTTCCTTCCTTCCTATGGGCTGTGTTTCCTATGCTAGTAAATAGTCACTTATTTAGGGGACATTTTCCTATTGTGTTGGTAAATTGGAGGGCTACTGATTCCTTCAAACTATTATCAAGAAACAGACAAACCTCAATATTGTTGTTACAAATGAGAGTATGTGTCTGTTTCTTGGCATAGTTTGGAGGAATGAGAGAGACAGACCTTCCAATTACACCAACCCAAAAAGAATCTCCCCTTAAGGGACCCAGTGATGTAGTCAGAAAATTGGAGGTAAATTGTGAGTCCTTCAAATATTGCCACGAAACACACACACACCTATATGGAAAGAGCGTGTTTCGTGGCATAATCAGGAGGAATCAGAAGCCACCAATTCTCATATACACAATCACAGGGCCCTTGATGAGTATGGAATGACACCGTGTAATGTATTTTGTGTGATGATAGATAAAAAGTGGTAATAACTGTACAGATAATTTTTTAATCATTTCTTTTTTTCCCCCCACACAGTCGAGCATGGTTTTTTACATTATTATTATTATATTTCAATTTACTCTTATTATTATTATTATTACCATTCATGCATCAGTTTATATAGCATTTTATAAACCACAGTGGAGTATAATTTTCTGTTGTTGATTACGCTTTTCTAGCTAATTATTTATGGCGGCTGTATTGTATTTCTCCATTTTTATGCATATCTTTCAGTTAACTCCCTACTTCAGAAAGGAGTGATCACAGGTGAGCCAACAAAAACAAACAAACAACAACGATAACAACAACAACAACAACCATATATGCCTCAATAGTGAACAAGAGTGATTTGTGAGCTGTTTAGTCGAATCATCTTAATTAAAGGGGGAAGAAGTTTTGTGTTGGTAATTCTGGAGCAACTGAATCCTCCAAACTATTCCCAGCAACAGAACACCATTATTTTTTTTTTTTTTTTTTTTTTTTTTTTTGCTCTTTTTCTGGTCCTGTTTCCTAGCATACTTTGGAGGAATCAAGGCACTCCAATGTACCCAAAACAAATTACTGTACCACCTTCATTTCAGGACCCCTCGTGTTGTAGTGAGAAAATTGGAGGGTATAGTGAGTCCTTCAAACATTGCCACGAAACACACACACACACACCTGTATTGAAGGAGGTTGTTTCGTGTGTGTGTGTGTGTGTGTGTGTTTGTGTGTGTGTGTGTGTTTGTGTGTGTGTGTGTGTGTGTGTATGTGTATGTGTATGTGTGTATGTGTGTGTGTGTGTGTGTGTGTGTGTGTGTGTGTGTTTCATGGCAATAATTGAAGGACTCATCATATATCTTCAATTTTCTGACTACATCACCCACTACAGGGTTACTTAATTTAAGGAGATACACTTTTGGTACATTGGAGCATTTTGATTCCTCCAAAGTCATGCCAAGAATATAAAAAAAAAAAAAAAAAAAAAAAAAAACTGGACCACATTAAAAAAAAAAATAGTGATGGTCTGTGTTTGGTGTCGCTTAAAATAGTTTCTGGAGGAGTCATGTGCTCCAGTTAAAAAAAAAAAAAAAAAAAAAAAAAAAAAATAATAATAATAATAATAATAAAAAGACTGAAGAGCACAAATATAAAAAATCCTCGTTTCCAAAATAATAAATACTGGCTGGACCAATAAGACTCGTTTATACATATCACTCTTGTTGGTGTAAAAATATAAATAGTATGTGAGGTGAGAGGACCCCCCCCCCACAAGAACCCCTCCCTCCATCCCCTAATAACACACACACACACACACACACACACACACACACACACACACCCATTCATTCATTCAGTGAGTTAGTATCTTGCATTTTTGAGCCTTCATCATCCCTATGTAAAAAGAAAAAAAAAATGAAAAATAGCATTATAAATACCGTTACCCTTCCTTTCCCTTCATTTTTATTCACCTATAATAATTTTTTGTAACTACATGTATTTTTGGACCTATTTTTTGGTAACTACATGTATTTTTGAACCTATATTTTGGTAACTACATGTATTTTTGAACCTATATTTTGTAACTACATGTATTTTTGGACCTATATTTTGTAACTACTTGTATTTTTGAACCTATTTTTTGGTACTACATGTATTTTTTGGGACCTATTTTTTGGAACTACATGTAATTTTTGGAACATATTTTTTTTGCCCTACCCTCTTTTTTGGAAGGCTTGATAAACCTCCCAGAGAATTTTTGGCTGTAGCTTTACTTACTTTCTTGTTGATGATAATGATGCTGCTCCTCCTCCTCCTCCTGACCCTTAACCCTATCCAGTACAACTCTGATAAAAAATAGTGAAGCCTTCTGGTGTACAGTCACGAGCTATAATAAGTATCCAGGCATTGTTTTTTTGTTTGTTTTTTTGTGAAGTTTGGAATTATCTGACATACATACATACATACGAGTGAACCCATTACAAGGCTTATTATCCTGTCTCATACATACATACATACATATATACATACATTAAACCCATTACAAGGCTTATTATCCTGTCTCATACATACATACATACTTATTGGAGCTGGTTTAATTACTCCATCATCATCATCATTATTAGTCTATTCGAAGCACACCTGAATACTCATTAAAATTATTGCTCTTGCCTGTACATCTAATAATATTTTTAACCCTACGCTTGTCTCCTTTGGCTTCCCAGTTCCTTCGTTCGTAAAAAAAAAAAAAAAAAAAAAAAAAAAATTATATAATGTCTTTTGTCTTAAACTGTTCATATAATATTATATTGTACGGTTGGCCACATGAATTCCTATACAGGCTATATATATGGAAAAAAATAGAGGTGTTTCATTATTCTGGAAATATTGCTGCAATGAATGGTCTACCAAGTGACTCGGTGATTGCATAACAATAATAATAATAATAATAATAATGTTGTATTGTAGTTACGTAGTCTTACAATACAAAACAACAAACCTAATAAAATAATAATAGAAATAATAATAATAATAATGTTGTATTGCTGTTACATAGTCTTACATTGCAAAACAACAATGTAATAATAATACATTGTAATAATAATAATAATAATAATGATGTATTGCAATTACATAATAATAATAATAATAATAATGTTGTATTGCAGTTACCGAGTCTTACATTACAAAACAACATACCTAATAGTAACAATAATAATGTTGTATTGCAGTTACGTAGTCTTCTCATAATTATTTTCTATATGTTGTAAACCATCGAAAACAACAACAACAACAACAACAGTGTGTGTGTGTGTGTGTGTGTGAATAGGAATTCTTGTGGTCAATAATACTTCTGTCTTTCCTGTGTTTTTCATCGTATAATGTAATAATAAACCTGTATGCAAGAATAGCCATGGTGGTGTTTACGATGGTGTGCATGGTACCAGTATCATATATGACTCCATTGTTTGTCTATGGAACCATCGTATTTACTACCACGCCATCGTATGCACCACTATATTAAGTTCTTGAATATGGGCCAATGATTCAATGTTTTCTCTATATATAATTATACACAGAAATGTTGAATCACCCTACATATTTATTCAATATTCATAAATGTTATTATTATTATCATCATCATCATTAATATTAACTTAAAATGAACTAGGTTATTGTTATTAGTTATGTAAGACTAAAAGTTCAATCCTCTCCAGTAATGAATAACCCATCGAACAACGTAATGAATTCTTAATGTATTTAGCACGCGATAAAAGCATCCACTTAACTCTGTCTATAAAAAAAAAAAAAAAAAAAAAAAAAAAAAAAAAAAAAAAAAAAAAAAAAAAAAAAAAGGAAAAAGAAAAATACGATTAAAAAATACATTAAAAAAAAAAATGTCTAATACAAGTAATGACTGTATAATGTAAAGTTGTAAAATCCTTCTTTGTTACTCGTTGGTAAATCTGGAGCAAATGATTCCTCCAAACTATTCCAGGCAACAGGATATCATTATTTTTCTTCATCTGGGTTTGTCTGTTTCCTGGCATAATTTGGAGGAATCAAGGTGCTCCAAGGTGCTTCTGAAGTCTCCAAAACCTCCAAAAATCTAATGATAATAATAATTTTAAAAAAATCCAAAAATCTAATAATAATAATTTTAAAAAAATCCAAAAGTCTAATAATAATAATTTTTAAAAATCCAAAAATCTAATAATAATAATTTTTAAAAATCCAAAAATCTAATAATAATAATCAAAAATAATCAAAAATCTAATAATAATAATTTAAAAAATCCAAAATCTAATAATAATAATAATAAAAAAAAATCCAAAAATCTAATAATAATAATAATAAAAAAAATCCAAAAATCTAATAATAATAAAAATAAATAAAAAAAATCTATCCTCTTGTGTGTGTCTGTCTGTGTGTGTCAGGCCTGGAATGGGTTGTGTGGAGGAATCAGAGGCCTTCAAATTCACCAACAAAAGAATCTATCTCCCTATTAAGGTGGTAATTCTGTGTGTGTGTGTTTTTTTTTTTTTTTTTTTTTTTTTTTTTTTTTTGAAGAAGTAGAAAATATTGCAAGTATTAATTACCTAAAATTTCTATGTAATGGTAACTTACTTGAGGGAGTTAATTAATGTGGATTCTGAATTTAAATGATTGACTGATGTAATATTATACTTACTACACACGAGAGAGAGAGAGAGAGAGAGAGAGAGAGAAAAAAAAAAATACTTGTGAATGAAGTAATTAGTGTCACGTAGAGAGAGAGATAGATGGCTTTAAAAATATTGCCTTATATACTGTTCTATTTACTGGAGAGAGAGAGAGAGAGAGAGAGAGAGAGAGAGAGAGAGAGAGAGAGAGAGAGAGAGAGAAAAAAACACTTATAAATGAAATAAATAGTGTAATAAATAAATTTTCGAGAAACAGACAGATAAACAAAGATATTAATCATTACATATATATATATATAATTATTGGACGTTATATAGAGAAAATTGTAATTATAAAGTAAATTTTAAATACCTGTGAATGAAGTAAGTAATGTTATGATGAAGAAAAAAATGAGATAGGTAGCTTGTAAAAGATTGCCTAATACGCTATTAAATAAATATAAATAGCCTTGTTAATGAAATAAATAGTTGTGATGAAGAGAAACTAACAGACAGACAGACAGGTAGGTGAATTAAAGATTAGCTTATGTATTAAACTTGCTAGACGTTATTATATCTATAGAAACAAAATTGTCTTGTGAATGAAATAAATAGTTGTGATGAAGCGAAACTAACAGAGAGACAGGTAGGTGAATTAATGATTAGCTGGACGTTATTATATCTATAGAAATAAAATTGCCTTGTGAATGAAATATATTAGTAGTTGTGATGAAGCCCAATGCGAGGTACAGTGAAGGTAAAAGAATGAAGGCATGATAGAGGTGGAACATAACTCTTTGCATGGTACTCACTCACTCACTCACTGGGGAACTATATCAGGGTAAGGAAATAATCATAATCATTATCACTAAGCAGATTACTGTTGTACTCATTTATTATTTAATGTGTTCATGGATTTTCTGTGGCGTTACAGTTTCAATTTATAATTATAGGTGATATAAAGCAATAAAGATTGATAGAATTAGATATCAAAATTCCATTGTCACTGAAGAATATAAATGTTTGGAATGTGAATGTTTGACACAGTTATTTTGTTGTGATATCTGGGCCTGAATAACTCCCCCTACACCTAACTATAGTGCGTCCTTCTTTGTGTCTATCCAGGGCGCCGGGTACCATTATAACCCTTCCTGATAAGTTTGTTTCCCATGCCCAGTGTACCTCAAACGCAGCAAGAGCGAGCGAGTGCGGCCTCGGGCATCAGGCGGAGGAGGTGAAGAAGGAGGTGGGGTGGCCACGGTGGCTGGTGACATCTTGGAACATATCTCACCTCGTCCTCACCACCGTCGTCTCTCCATGGGTCACAACCCACGTGGCCATCACTCCTCGACCCCACAACGCCTCACTGTCGAGCCTGAAAACGGCAACTTTGGTCTCTCCACTTCTGATCTCAGCCTCGACTCCAACAGCTCCTGCAATCCAAGCTACAAATACGGCAACCAGGTAGGGTAACTGCACCAGCCAGTTGTGACCTGATATTGCTTCTCTTTATTTACAGAAGGTCTCACTTGCATGTTAAGAGTCCCTGGTTAGTGTTGATGTATAATATGAGTCTCCAGGTGTGTATGTGTGAGCCGTGGTGTCGCCGTGTGCTGCTGCAGGACTGCAGACCTGCTACCCCACTGGACCTGGAACTCGCCGCCTGAAAAGTATTTATCCCACCTGATGTTGCAGGTATCATATGCGGGCGGGTACTACGGGTACCCCGTCAGTCAGGGGTACCCGGCATCTGACCGACAAAGCAGACGGATGCATCTGGTGGTGCCTCGGGGTAGTGGTGGTGGTGGTGGTGAGGACACACTAAGCGTACGAGAGAAAGTTGACCGTAAGACATCTCTACCCAACTCTGTCGATAACCAACAGCAGCAGGGACAACAGCAAACTGATCAGCTCAAGCCTATGTAAGTTACAACATATTCTATTTTGTATTCCATAAGATGGCATAGTTGATAATAGTTTAGAAGAGGTAATGTCACCATCATTGTTATACTAACAACACTTTGTTTTCAGGACAAACATTAGGTCATTTTTTAAAGAAGATTGTAATTAATGTTTGAATATTTAATTAATGTTGGCACTATGATTGATAAAGGTAAAGAACTGGTTGATATGACTGAGAAGACAAGGTTAGACATAGTGTGGTGTGTGTACAGGAAACCTGGTGAAGGAATAATAACACTAAATACATTAGAGGTGGGTTTAAACTGTATTAACATGGTATTAATGGGAGATGTAATGGTGTACGGGTAATACTCAAGGAACAATATGTAAAGAGGCTATTGGACGTAAATAGAGTGAGTGACAAAGTGATAAATGTGAAGTTGTTAATTGAAAGAATGATATATTTTTATGAGTAGCCTACTGTACTTGGTGTGTTTGTGGGACGTGGGATGAAGGAGAAGGAAGATGAATGGAATGAAGTGGTGGAAGGAGCTCAAACTTCTCAAACTCTCCCTTTTGTTTACATCTGTTACCTTTCGTGCTTACTGTCCCTTCTTCCACCACGGGAGTAGGGGGGACAGGCTTGGGGGGAGGGTTAAGGGGTTGCGGGAATAGGGGACAGGCTTTCTCTACCCACCCCAAACCTGTCCTCCCCCCTATTCCCGCACCCCCCCCCCACCCCCCAAGCCTGTCCCGCCTACTGCCGCACCCCCTTAATGAACGAGCATATTATAGAGGAGGTGTAGACGGAATGGTTAGTGATAAATAAACAAAGTGAAGTAGATGAGTGTAAGACGGTGGTGGTGGTGGTGGTGATGGTGGTGGTGATGGTGGTGGTGGTGATAGTGTAGGTAGTGGTGGTGATGATGGTGGTGGTGGTGGTGGTAATGATGGTGGTGGTGGTGGTGGTGGTGGTGGTGGTGATGGTGTAGGTGGTGATGGTGGTGGTGGTGATGGTGGTGGTGGTGTAGGTAGTGGTGGTGGTGGTGATGGTGGTGGTGGTAATGATGGTGGTGGTGGTGGTGGTGTAGGTAGTGGTGGTGGTGATGATGGTGGTGGTGATGGTGATGTAGGTAGTGGTGGTGGTGATGATGGTGGTGGTGGTGGTGGTGTAGGTAGTGGTGGTGGTGATGATGGTGGTGGTGGTGGTGGTGGTGGTGGTGTAGGTAGTGGTGGTGGTGATGGTGGTGGTGGTGGTGGTGGTGTAGGTAGTGGTGGTGGTGATGATGGTGGTGGTGGTGTAGGTAGTGGTGGTGGTGAAGGCATGTACACAGGAATGATGATAGTTGTGTTAGAAAGAGGATGGAAGTGAGAAACAGGAGGAGGAGAAGAGGAAGGCCAAAGTGAAGGTTTATTTATAAATGTTGTAAGGGAAGATATATATACAGTACAGGTTGCTGGTTGGTGTGACGGATGAGGATGGATGCAGATGACGGATGGGGGGAGATGGAGACGGATGACACACTGTGGTGACCAAAGAGAATACAGGCAATGGTCCAAAGAAGATATTACTTTCAAAATGTTTAGCTAGCATATAGTATGTATGAATGAATATTATAATGTAAAATGTAAATAGTGTTATATATATTATTCAAGGTGAGTATATGTATAATATAAATAATATAAATATTAAATTTTGAATTGTGATTTTTGGAATATTTTTTGTAAATATTCTGTTTTGGGGTGAATGGTTGTCATTGAGGTTTCCTATTAAAACCAAGTAACATTCGTGCTGCACAGTATTTAGATTTAAGGATCATGTGTCTGTTTCTCTGTAGTCATTTGTAGTTTACTTTTTATTAATGTAGTTGCTGTAATACAACTTATGTCGTTCAAACACAACGGCAACTTCTTATGAAGATTTTAGAACACCAAGGATTGTCCTTTAGAACATGTGTAGTAAAGGCTGTTTTAAAAACAGCCTTTTTGTCAAATAGTGTTCACTATGAGACGATGGGCTGTATGTAAGAACAATGATAGTGTTACAATGGTATAGTACCAGTATAATACGATGGTTCTGTTCTGTTTGGTGTCTAGGAAGTCATTGTATTGGTACAGTACCACACCATTGTCAACGCCACCAATATTCTTACATACTGACCAATGAGACTTCGAGTTAGCCAAGTTCAGGAGATTTGATGATTTTTGTTAGTTGTTGAGAAGGTACAGCTCCACTAACAGCAGAGTCACTCCTCACTCAACACACACACACACACACACACACACACACCGTACGCATGATTTCTCAACTAATTTCTTGTGTGTGTATTTTTTTATGGAAATATGTTTGTTTGATCTTAGCTAGTAAATTTTCTTAGTCATCGATTTTAGTGTACTGATAATGTAAATAGTACTTATGAATTGTGTGGAAAGAATTTCCTTTTTTGTTTTACTCTCAGAGTAACATTTTCGCCATGTTATTGTATAGAGATTATATACATAGTTCTGTTAGTCAGGTTTGCATTTTATGTTTTGATAAATATGAATGACTAAATAAATTTAATGTAATAAGGTGACTTCTCTTTTGTTTATAAAATATGATGACACTTACTGTAACAGTGATGGTTTTGTGGATGTATTTTTTTTTATTATTATTATTATTATTATTATTATTATTATTATTATTATTATTATTATTATTGTCCCCCCTCCCCACCTGTAGTGTGGTGGACAAGCATTTAGGAAAAGCCTCCATTACATAGATGTGCTCAATAGTGTTTCACCTCCATTAGTTCCAAAGGTTACTAGTGACAGGGGATACAGTGAAGTATACTGACGTAAACTTTTTCTCTCAGCAGAAGTCTGTCACCATCAAGGTCGTTGTCGTCTCGTGGGGCATTAAGTAAGCAGTACTCGCTGCCGGCTAGTGCCCGTAATGCTCGCTACATGCCACGCCACCGTCACTCCTTCCGCCACGACCGACCCACTCAGTACCAGCACCACCACGAACACGCCTTTGACCATCCGCACGTCCGCACGCACTCCGCCTCGCTCCACGCTCCGCACGACCACCGCCCCCACGTCTCCCGCGACCTCCACTCCCCGCGTCACGAGAGTCCCCACCTGCCGCGAGAGCTCCACTCCCCACGGCTGGAGAGTCCCCACTTACCCCGTGAGCTTCACTCCCCGCGGGTGGAGGCTCCCGTGGTGGCACAGGTGGTGGTGGATGAGCCGCAGGAGAAATCGACGTAGGGACGGACGAGGCCGGGTGTTCTGAACGTCATCTATGAAGTGGACGAAACCTCTGAGGACAGCCAGGAAGGGAGTCCCACCAGTTTCGTCGATGTCAGCGCCATCAATACCTGCCAAGAGCAAGAAAGCAACCAAGAGTATCCAGAGGAGAGTGCTGAAGGTCTCCCACTCCAAGAACAAGATGATTATTATGACACAGATAACAAGGACCAGCTTCAGGATCACACAACTGATCATGCAGATAACCTTATTGAACAGAATGTTAGTAAAGAAAAGAAAAGCTACCAGAGCAATGAAGTTGATGATGAATGCCACAGAGTTGAGAAGAGTAGGTCAGAGAGCGCTGATGAGTTCTGTGGAGAGAGTGCGGATGAGTACGGAAAGAGTGCCAAGGAGTACCACGGAAATCATGCTGGGAAAACGTCCGATGAATATCAAGAAAAGGCTTATGTGTACTCGGAGGAAGAGAGTGCTGATGAGTTCCAGAAATCTGAGGATGAATATGATGAATTCACACTGAGACGTCGCCGTGGCGGACACAAAGAAATCAGTACCGTTGATTACCTCACAGAAACGGAAGACGAGACTGGAGATGAATGTGAACCCGACCACCCAAAGAAAAAGGAAGATAAATTACAGAAACCTGAACCAAGTAAAGGTGTGCTTCTTTTCGATAGAAAGATTCCATCTCCCTTTGATGATTATCCAGATGAACATGTTGACTACCACCACCACAAGCTGGACTACATTGACAGGTACAACGAAGTATGGCCCGAGTACGTAGAGATATATGAGGAAGAAATAACAACAGTTTACCAAGAGGAGTTCACAGCACTGTACGACCGTGTCTACCCCGCCGCTTATCCCACCGCTGCCACCAATGCTTACCCATTAGATTACCCTTCCAGCAGGTTCCTCGACAGCAACCCTCAGCAGTACCCTCAATATATCGTAGAGTATGTAAAGGAGATGCCCAAAACCAGAACGAGTGACAGTTGGTTGCTTCCAAATATTATGAATTTTTAATCTTTTTTGTGAGTGACTGAAACATGCAGTAAAACCAGTAAGTCATTTTGAAAAGTTCTTTATACGAGAATAATGTTTTATATTGTAGCCAGATATGGGATATTATTTTGAGTACCACCGTGATTATCAAGTTGGGACAGATGTGCCAAACAGACTGAAATATGAGGCAATAGTATTTCTAGTTTTATGAGCAATCATTATATTTGATAGTTACGTTGGAAAACGGCAACAAATTTCATTCCATTGGATAATAAAAACATTTGGAGAATATGCTTCTATCCTATTATCGTAGCAAATGTTTGGCAGAAATTGAAATATACCGTACATAAATGGAATCATAAAAGTGAAACTGCATTTATACTTAAGAAGTTAGCAAGTCGTGTGGTGATATATCAGATCATTTCACCGGGCGTCTTTGGTTACGGTTTCCATCACTATAGTTTTCTGCAAAAAATTTATATATGATGGATGTTGCAGCTGATATTCATAATATATATATATATATATACATACATAACATAGCGATCATTTACCTGTGAATAAACACATTTGTTACAGATAGGATTTTACCTTATTAACGAGATGCATTTATATATAGTTGTTAAGTAAAATAACAGTAAATTTTGATACATTGATAAATCTTTGAACTGTTGAGTTAATTTTCTGAAATAATCAACGACAGTGACCTAATACATACATACATGTGCCGGACTCTTAAAAATTCACTCAGCTACAATTTTTTCCGACTGTTGTTATATCATGCAATCATTACCCATTGATGAGTATCTACTAAAATAATATAATATAATGTGACGAGAAGCGCAGAGTGTTTATACAAATATAGAAGAATGTATCTCTATTAAGTGTTATGTGTGTGAGTGAATGGTGTTACGTTAATTAGCTTGTAAGAGAAGAAGAGTGGTACGTAATTATTAAATGAAGTTGCGTGCTAGCATATTCAGCATATCGCATACATACAGCAATGTTAACTTCCCCTCTGAATGTGCTCTATACTGGTGAGGAAATATTGCCTACAATTAATAATTAAGCTGTTGTTGCTGCTGCTGCTGCTGCTGCTGTTACTCACAAGTTCTCCCCCTCGGTGTTTGCTACTAAAAAATGAAAAAAGAGGACCTCACTCACTCACGGCGTATATTATTATTATTATTTGTTTGTTCGCATCTTACCAACCTCACCAACTAAACGAGCTTAATGTGTATGTTGTCTAGTTATTTTCCATCCGGGTCTGACTGACAGCTGTGTGTGTGTGTGTGTGTGTGTGACAGACAGACAGACAGACAGACTGGACCCGATATCACCTAGCTAACTAACACTATGAATGCGTGACAGGAATAGTTTTATACATCTTTTATAAGTGAGTATCCGAAGTGTGTATCCCCCTCGTTGATGATCATTCATACTTATTTGCAGCCACCTTACATACTGTATAAATATTAGTTTTGTGTTGCTTTGGTGCCCCTTTCTTTAGGGTCGTATATCATATTATTATTAAGGGACCCTGTGATGTAGTCAGGAAATTGCAGATGACTGAGGCCTTCAAATATTGCCACGAAACACTACCTATGTGGAATGGTGCGTGTTTCGTGGCATAGTCAGGAGGAATCAGAAGCCTCCAATTCCCATACACGATCACAGGGGCCTTAAGCTGCTTCTTCGAGGGATAAAGGCGTCTTGTCGCGACTAAATTCGCATCGCAGAATACTATTAACAGGAACCGAGCGACGAAGAAATCCAACTTTATTATCATTTTTTCCTCAAAGTAGTAGTTTAATATTTAATACCACCCTTACTAAGCCTCCATAGATGAATAAATATCCAAGTCAGGTTAGAGAAATGTTCCGGATACCCAAAACCACAAACCAAATGTAATCAATCATCCCTAACTCCCTGGGTCTATAAGGTCTTCCCATTGTATTTGTGCTCATGTAAAGCTTCGATAATTATAATTGATTGATGATGATTGTCAGAGTGATTTGGAAAAGTTAAGGAGCCTGGTATTCTAATGTACAGTTCGTCCATTGGCATATGTTTTATCCCAGTATAACTATATATATATATACATAAATAAATAAATATATGTTTTAGCAGCAGTATATCTATCATTTAGATTATTGAAGGTTACCAGTTTTAATTGAATATTTATAGAGTGACATCTGATAATAATTATTTTACCAGGGTTAGCAACTATTCCAAAATTCTCTTTACAAATCTTAGGTTATAATATATAGACAAACTGAAAGGAAAACAAGACTTGTATACTTTAGTGAAGCATTTGTGCCCTAAGTTAGAAAACCTGAGCTATAGAAATAGTAGGTAATGTATAGAGTTCAATATTTTTTTTTTTATTTATTTATTAATTTATTTATTGGTGGGTGTTGTTGTCGTTGTTGGTGTTTTGCTTGACGAAGTACCACATATGCTCATCCCCAGTAAATAATATCTCTGCTGTGTGATTCAATACACTTTTATACTATACTGTTACAACACTACATGATTCATATCTCGTTTGTACATTTTTTTTTTAATATATATATATAAACTAATGCCACTCCAACTAACTAACTAACTAACTAAACTAACCAACTAACTAACTAACTAACTAACTACAAAACACACACCCAGCGTTAGTGATCTCAAGTTTTTAAAAGGAAATGCAGAAGTCATTGCTCACCTTAATACAAGATTTTAGCTTAGTGGTTAACAGAGATGTGTGTGTATGTGTGTGTGTGTGTGTATGTGTGTGTGTGTACCAGCGATGTGTGTGTATTTAGAGCAGGATCTATAGTGAACGTTAATTAGAGGTGTGTGTGTGTGTGTGTGTGTGTGTGTGTATTTAGAGCAGGATCTATAGTGAACGTTAATTAGAGGTGTGTGTGTGTGTGTGTTTGTGTGTGTAATTAGTGTTGGCAAATCTGGAGCAACTAATGATTCCACCAAACTATTCCAAGCAACAGGCCACCAATTATATTTTTGTTTAATCTGGTCCTGTTTGTTTCATGGCAAACATTGGAGAAGTCAGTAGCCCCCAATGTATAAAAAGTATATAGATGACCCCCTTAAGGACCCTGTGATCGTTTATGAGACTAGGTGGCTTCTGATTCCTCCGGACTATGCCACGAAACAAACTCCTTCAATACGGGTGTCGTTTCGTGGCAATATTTGAAGGACTCATTTATCTTCAATTTTCTGACAACATCACAGGGACCCTTAAGGATATGATGATTCTATATAGTGTTTCCTTGGCAGTTTTTTTCTGGGGGGGTCTCTGTATGCATGAACATTCGATCCGTGGTGTGGTACCGGTACGATGGCTGCGTAGTGTATCTATGGAGTCATCGTACCGGTACCACACCATCGTATGCACCAAGGATGTTCTTGAATACTGCTCCTTGTGGACTCATAGTTAAGGGGACAGTATTATACTTTTGATACTTTGGAGTGCCTTGATTCCTCCAAAGTATGTCAGGATACACAAACAGGACCACAACATCAACAACCACAACAATAACAAATGATGGTGACCTGTCTGTTGCCTGGAATAGTTTGGAGGAATCAGTTGCTCCAGTTTTACCAGCCAGCACTACACAACACAACACAACCCCCTTAATTAAGCAAACGTGTTTAGGAAAGCAGTTAACTAAAAGAGGAACAAGACAGAGTTCAAGATAGCTATATAGGAAGGGTTTATAGACGAAGATAGCTAGAGGTACAGGGATTATAGACGAAGATAGATATAGGTACAAGGCATAGAGGTCAAGATAGCTATAGAAGAAGGGTTTATAGACGAAGATAGATATAGGCATAAGGTTTATAGAGGAAGGTATAGATGCAGATACAAGGCTTAATAGGTCAAGTTAGTTATGGTTGAATGGTTTATAGATGAAGATAACTATAGGTACAGGGACTATAGATGAAAGTATAGATGCAGGTACATACATACAAGGCTTATAGGCCAAGTTAGCGACAGAAGCAAAACTTAAAAGTCAAAGTTAGCTATGGTTGAATGATTTATAAACAATGGTATAACTATAGGGGCAAAACTTATAGACGAAGATATAGTTATAAGGGCAAAACTAAAGGCCAAGTTAGTTATGGTTGAATAATTTTTTCTAGACAATGGTATAGCTACAGGCATATGACTGGCTTAAAGGGGAGATTTTCCTATTGGTGAATTAGAGTTCCTTAATTAATTCCTCCACACTAATGCCAGGAAACAGACGACCCTCATGTTACTTTAATTAAGGAGATGGTATACTTTTGACAGACCGGAGTGCCATGATTCCTCCAAAGTATGCCAGGAAAAAACAGACCCAAATGAAGAAAAATAATGGTATCCTGTTGTCTGAAATAGTTTGGAGGAATCATTTGCTCCAGATTTACCACCCAAAACAATGTGGACCCTGTGATCGTGTATGCAACTTGGTGGCTTCTGATTCCTCCTGACTATGCCACGAAACAGGCTCCTTCAGTATGGGTGGTGTTTCGTGGCAATGATTGAAGGACTCACTCGCTAACCTCCTATTTTCTGACCACGACACCACGACACAGGGTCCCTTAAGGAGAGAGAGTATACTTTTGATGCATTAGAGCTCTTCGATTCCTCCAAAGTATGCCAGGAAACAGGACCAGATTAATAAAGATAATGGTGTTCTGTTGCTTGAAATAGTTTGGAGGATTCAGTTGCTCTAGATTTACCAACACTATCTTTTATACCCTTAATGAATAGTGATCTGTTTCCCGGCATAGTTTGGTCCTAGGAATCAGTAGGAACCAATTTACCAACAAGAGAATCTCCCTTTAATTTATAATGTTAATGTGGAAAGCCTGTAGTCATCAATATACATCCACAACAATCGTCGATAATTATTAATCCACGAAACACTACCATATCCTACCTACCTACCTACCTACCTACCTACCTACCTTTTTAGCTTATCTCGCTGCTCACTCTTCCATCTCCTCTTCTTTAGTTAACAAACATAAAAAGACTAGATTTTGTAATTTTTCGGTAATTGCGCCTTTGTATCTCATCATTATCTAATCTCCAAAGCTTTGGTGTTTCCGAGACTCACACATTCCCTCATCGTCGTAGCAAACCTAGAGACATTTAAATTAATTACCACCACCTTGCAAAACAAAAAAAAGAAATATAAGCTCAATACACCTTACCCAACCACCTACCCACCTACCTACCTACCTACCTACCCACCCACCCACCTGCCTACCCACCTACCTACCTGCCTACCCACCCACCCACCCACCTGCCTACCCACCTGCCTACCCACCTACCCACCTGTCATGTTGTGTTGTTTGTTGTGTTAGGATGTATGTACAGCAGCTGCAGACCTATACCTGTGTTTGTATTAAGTAAGGGGGGGTAATTCACTTGTGTTACATTGGAGTGCATTGATTCCTCCAAAGTAAATATGCCAGGAAACAGGACCATATGGACAAAAAAATAAAAAAAAAACATAAAAAAAAAACTAATGGTGTTCTGTTGTTGCTTGGAATAGTTTGGGGGAATCATTGAATTTGCTCCAGATTTACCAACACTGCACTTCCTCCACCTTCATTAATTGAGTTCCTTGGCTAAAAGTAAACATAATTATCCCTTCACTGCTCCTTCATTCACTCACTTAATTATTACTTTTCATCTGGTCCTTAACTAACTAAGTGAATGCCTCGATATATGTCTCTTTCTTGGGGTATAATTTCCATGGTGACAATCAAGATTTTTTGCATAATATTGTTTATATATAAATATATATATATATATATATATATATATATATATATATATATATATATATATATATATATATATATATATATATATATATATATATATATATATATATATATATACTATATATATAATTTTATGCACGTCTAGTATTATATTTTCATTATATTATTTTCCATTTTCTTATTTTTATTTTTAAGTATGTTTATGGATATGAGTAAACCATTGTTATTATTATTATTATTATTATTATTATTATTATTATTATTATTATTATGTTGAGAAAATGAATCAAGTAGGTAGTGTTATTGGGGTAAAATATTAGTGGTAGATTGGAGTGCCTTGATTCCTCCAAAGCCAGGGACAAAACAGGACCAGATTAACATAAGTAATGGTGGCCTGTTGTTGTTGCTTGGAATAGTTTGGAGGAATCAGTTGCTCCGGATTTACTCGTCCTTTCATTATTTATTAAAGGTTGGAGTGTCTGGGTGTTTGTGGCTCGGCTTTTCCTTTCTTCTCTCACTTTTCCTTGCTTCCTTTCTTCTCTCACTTTTCCTCCCTTCCTTCTCTCACTTTTCCTTCCTTCCTTTCTTCTTTCCTTACCTTCCTTCCTTTCTTCTTTCACTTTTCCTTCCTTCCTCCCTTCTTCCCTTTCTTCCTTTCCTTCCTTACCTTCCTTCTTCCCTTTCTTCCTTACCTTCCTCCCTTCCTTCCTTCCTTCCTTCCGTACCTTCCTCTCCTCTCTCATTTTTCCTCCCTTTCTTCCTTACCTTCCTCCCTCCATTCTTCCTTACCTTCCTCCCTTCCTTCCGTCCTTCCTTACCTTCCTCCCTTCCTTTCTTCCTTACCTTCCTCCCTCCATTCTTCCTTACCTTCCTCCCTCCCTTCCTTTCTTCCTTACCTTCCTCCCTCCCCTTCAGTAAAACTGAAGGCACAAAGTAATGAAATACATCTTTACTTTAGCCCTATCAACTGAATAATGATATACCTTTCCACAATCAGTCACTCACCTTGTACATAACCTTGATACCGACCACTACTCCACTGTAACTGTAAACCTTCATTCTATCTCCTTCCATCACTAACTTACTGGACTTCTACTACTACTACTATTACTATTACTACTACTATTACTGTTACAGGTACTACTACTACTACTACTACTACTACTACTACTACTACTACTACTACTACTATTACTATTACTATTATAACTACTATTACTACTATTACTGTTACAGCTACTACTACTACTACTATTTCTACTACTATTACTATTATAACTACTACTACTATTACTGTTACAGCTACTACTACTACTACTACTACTACTACTACTACTACTACTACTACTACTACTACTACTACTATTACTGTTACAGCTACTACTACTACTACTACTACTACTACTACTACTACTACTACTACTACTACTACTACTATTGCTACTACTACTATTGCTACTACTACTACTACTACTACTATTGCTACTACTACTACTACTAATACTAATACTAATACTAATACTACTACTACTACTTCTTTATTACTACTACTACTACTACTACTATTACTCTCCCTCCTTCCTCTCTGTCATGTTCTACTAATACTAATACTACTACTACTACTACTACTACTACTACTACTACTACTACTACTACTACTATGTCCCAATATTTGTCTCATCAAACCAGAACCAACCTTGGACAAAAAAAAAAAAAAAAAAATTGGTCCCACTCTTTATCAAATAATAATAAAAATAATAATAAAAATAATACTAATAAAAATAATAATAATAATAAAAAAAGGAAGTGAATAATTATGTAGTATTATGCCCATTTTTTTTTTTTTTTTTTTAATGAGTTTACGTAAAGCGACGTGTGTTTTTGTGTCTATGTTGTATATAGTGTATTTATTGTATTGTAGGTCTATTGGTCCCAGATACATACATACATACATAGTTATATGAACCATTAGTATAGCAGGTATAAATAGTATCATCCCTTTTTCCTTCAGTTCGGTGTGGGAATGTGTGAGGTTAACTAACTATTAGCTATTTATATATAATAATATATATATATATATACATGTATAAATGTAGAATGTTGATGTGATATAATATTCCTTATTGTAATCTGGAATGAAAAGAAGATTAATACAAATGTTAATTAATTAAGAAAAGCTATGACTGTAGTAAACATGCAAGACAATACATACCATACATACATACATACATACATACATACTAATGCAAATGTGTGTGTGTGTGTATATATATATATATATATATATATATATATATATATATATATATATATATATATATATATATATATATATATATATATATATATATATTATATATATATATATATATATATATATATATATATATATATATATATATATATATATATATATATATATATATATATATATACACACTAATCATTAGAAAAGTCACCTCATTACTGACTCCCAGTATACCGTCACCTTTTCTACCGTAGTGTAATAATAATAATAATAATAATAATAACAGTAAACCAACCCATGTTTGTACCGCTGGTCATGTACAGCTTAGAGAGACAATTTCCACCCCACAACAAACAACAAACAAACAAACAAACAACTCACTCGACACTCACCCACAGTGTTGTTGTTGTTGTTGTTGTTGTTGTTGTGTTATAGCATCTTGTACCATCATAGAGAGTGAACTGTTTATATGATATTATAAGAGGTTATTTCAATTACCTATACAGTATACTTATTTTTTTTATTGATAAGTATTTTCGAAGAAGGCCTTTGAGGTGTAAACCAGGCCTTCGCAAAGAGTGTGTACAGTTGGTGGCAAAAGTCGTGTTATATAGGGTTTGTACAGTTGGTGGCAAAAGTCGTGTCGCATCACTCAAAGGAGGACCATGTGATTGTGTATGGGACTTGGTGGCTTCTGATTCCTCCAGACTATGCCACGAAACAAGCTCCTTCAATATTGGTGTGTGTGTGTGTGTGTGTGTGTGTGTGTGGTGGAGGTTTCTGATTCCTCCTGACTATGCCACAAAACAAACTCCTTCAATATTGGTGTGTGTGTGTGTGTGTGTGTGTGTGTGTGTGTGTGTGTGTGTGTGGTTCGTGGCAATCAATGTTTTTCCAATTACCTGACTACATCACAGGGTCCCTTAAAGGATGATAAATAGATAGATAGATAGATAGATAATATAAAGGATAAATCATCAATCAATCAATCAACACACCTACATCATCATCATCTTCACCAACACCAAATTTACTACAAACAAAATAATGTAACCAGGGGGGAAAATTGATAGTAAACTTCTCTTATTATTTTCTCTGATTATTTTCTTCACTTTACCAGCCTGTGATGTTGACTTAAATTTCCATACTGTAAAACCAAGCCTGTGAAATGAGCTTACAATATTTACATACTGCAAGAACGAGCTCACTTCACACAGAATTTCCATAGTGTAAGAATGAGTTTGTGAAGTGAGCATAGTTATATTTCTACCCTGTACTAACTTAAGGGAGAAGTTTTGTGTTGGTAAATCTGGAGCAACTGAATCCTTCAAAGTATTCCAAGCAACAGAACACCATTATTTTTATTCATCTGGTCCTGTTTCCTGGCATACTTTGGAGGAATCAAGGCACTCCAATGTAACAAAAAAGAATTACCACCTTAATGCTTTGGTGACGACGACATGACTTTTGCCTCTTACTAACTAACTGTACAACACAAACTAACTAATTAATTACTTACTTACATACACGTCGTCTTCCTGTGTGGAACTCGACCCACTGATTGCGCTTGTAATAATTATGTCTAGCAGAGTAAACACAACTTATAACTTTGTATGATTATGACGACTTTGTATTATTATAATTTGTATACTCGTCCTCCCAGAGAATAGATGATGTTATATGCAAAATGAAGAAAGCAAGGAATGAAGGAGGGAACGAATGAAGGAGGGAGGGAAGGGAGAAAGGAAGAGATGAAGGAACGAGTGAGGGAAGGAAGGAAGGGGAGAAGGAGGGAAGGAAGGAAGGAACGAAAGGAGGGAAGGAAGGGATGAAGGAGGGAGGGAAGGGAGAAAGGAAGAGATGAAGGAAGGAGTGAGGGAAGGAAGGAAGGGAAGGGAGAAAGGAAGGAAGGAAGGAAGGAAAGGAAGGAAAGGAAGGAATGAAGGAGGGAGGGAAGGAAGGAAGGAAGGAAGGAACGAAAGGAGGGAAGGAAGGGATGAAGGAGGGAGGGAAGGGAGAAAGGAAGAGATGAAGGAAGGAGTGAAGGGAGAAAGGAAGGAAGGAAAGGAAGGAATGAAGAAAGGAGGGAGCTGCCAATATAGGTGCATTCTATATTTTTATACCATCGTGCACAAGAGTCGACTAAAATAATAGAATCCATGCTGTGTATAGTCACTTGTAGTCAGACTTACTTACTTAATTAATTCATGTTGGTGTTGGTCACGATACGATGGATAGATGGTTGGTTTTGTAGTGTGTGTGTGTGTGTGTGTGTGTGTGTGTTTGTGTGTGTCTGTGTGTGTGTGTCTTTGTGTCTTTGTGTGTGTGTGTGTGTTTGTGTGTTTGTGTGTGTCTGTGTGTGTGTGACTTTGTAGTGTGTGTGTGTGTCTGTGTGTGTGTGACTTTGTAGTGTGTGTGTGTGTGTGTGTGTGTTCTTACCTATTTGTATCTTTACAGGATTGAGTCAAGCTCGTAATGTCCCGTATTGTAAAACCCAATTATCATATTTTTTCTTTAAAGTTGTGTGTGTGTGTGTGTGTGTGTGTGTGTGTGTGTGTGTGTGTGTGTGTGTGTGTGTCTCATCGTACTGGTACCAAGCCATCGTATGCAAGAATAATGATCGATGGTGTTGTACCGATGGGATGTTTACACACACACACACACACACACACACACACACACACACACACACACACTAAGACACACACACACACACACACACTCACACACACAAACAATCACTACAAAGCCACAATCCATGGTTGGTAAGGGTACTAACCACACCATCGTCAATACCAACACCAACACCAATGATATTCTTGTTGCATATACCACCTCAAGGGACCCTGTGTGTGATGTATATAGTCAGAAAATTGGAGATAAACGAGTCCTTCATATATTGCCACGAAACACACACACACACACACACACACACACACACATACATACACACACCTATATTATGGAAGAAGGAGCTTGTTTCGTGGCATGGTCAGGTGGAATCAGAAGCCTCCAATTTCCATACACGATCACAGGGTCCTTAATAGTGAATATCATCATAATATGTCATTGAAAGTGAGTCTGTTTTTTTTTATAGGGAATTAAAATGTGGACTAAATGACACGTGTTCTCTAAATACTGTTTGTTTGTTTGTTTGTTTGTTTGTTTATTTGTTTATTTTTGTCACTCAAAGTCGATGAGACGAGATTGTTGTTGTTAATTAATGGGAGAAATACATTTATGGTAACATTCGCAATCCAAAATATGTATCCAGGCTTGCTTCGAATAGCCTGATCGAGTATTAAGTGGAGAGTATAGTTTTGGTAAATCTGGAGCAACTAACTCCTACAAACTATTCCAAGCAACACACCACCATTATATTTGTTAATCTGGTCCTGTTTCCTGACATACTTTGGAGGATTCAAGGTGCTCCAATGTACCCAATGTGTACTCTCTCCTTAAGCGAGCTCAAGCAAATATGAAACAGGATAAGCGTTGTAATTGGTTCACTAGTATGTCAAATGATTCGAAACTTAAACAAGACCTGGATACAAATTTTGGAATGCGAGTGTACAGTCACGAGCACTAATAAGTATACTAATGTGCTTGGAATATCTAGAGACTGTAAATAAACAAATGCACAGTAAGATCTCCATTGGAATTACTTCATTATTGAATTGGTGGACTGTTCAAAGCTTGGACCAAAGCTGTATATACTTATTAGTGCTCTTGACTGTACACTCGGATACCATATAATTATAGCCTCTAGCTCAACTCATTCGAAGCCCCGAGGTCTGAAGCAGGAGGTTTCTGGACGACAGCCCACCCAAAGCCTCGTGATGGTCTGAGTGGCCTGTCATCTAGAAACCACTGCCTGCTTCAGATCTCGGGCTTCGACTCAGCTGGACTAGTGACTTTGATATCCTAGTGTACAGTCGTGGTCAATAATAATAATAATAATAATCCACATTCAGTATGCATAACTCAAAGAAATGACTGTCTAATATCTTCACGTTTTAACTCAAAGAAGAATGTTGTCTAATATCTTCACGTTTTAACTCAAAGAAATTACTGTCTAATATCTTCACGTTTTAACTCAAAGAAGAATGTTGTCTAATGTCTTCACGTTTTTATATGATGTTATTGTTTTGACGAGTGACTATAGCTGATGGAAGTAAATTAGAGATTGGTACTTAATTAATGGCAGGGGAGAATTTCTTGCTGGTAAATTGGAAGGCTACTGATTCCTCCCAACTAGCTCACGAAAAAGATCGATCCCCTATTAGTAAAAATTTCTTGCTGGTAAATTGGAAGGCTACTGATTCCTCCCAACTAGCCCACGAAACAGATCGATCCCCTATTAGTAAAAAGAAAAAAAATTAGGGGTCTGCTTCCTGGCATATAAATAATGTTTGGAGGAACCTACTAGCAGCCTTCCAATGTAACAACAACAGATTCTCCCCTTATTAATTATTATCCTACTTATTGGAAAGTTTCTCAGCTAACTAACACAGGGAAACCGCAATGTGGATGAATATTATTGGCCATGACTGTACACACACACGCAAACAATCCATAGCCCACGTGAGTCGAAGCCTGCTGAGATCTAAAGCAGGTGGTTGGTTTCTAGACGACAGCCCACCCAAAGCCTTCATTGGTTCATAGAGAGAGAGAGAGAGAGAGAGAGAGAGAGAGAGAGAGAGAGAGAGAGAGAGAGAGAGAGAGAGAGAGAGAGAGAGATAGAGATAGTGTGTGTGTGTGTGTTGTGTGTATGTAGGTATGTGTTGTGTGGATGGTGGTGTGTGTTTGTGTCGTGTAGGTGTGTGTATATGTATGTGTGTGTGTGTGTGGATGGACGTGTGTGTGTTGTAGGTGTATGTGTAGGTGTGTGTGTTGTGTGGAGGGAGGTGTGTGTTTGTGTGTGTAGGTGTAGGTGTGTGTTGTGTCGTGTCTGTGTAGGTGTGTGTGTGGATGGACGTGTGTGTGTGTGTTGTGTAGGTATGGTATGTGTCGTGTAGGTGTGTGTATGTGTGTGTGTTGTGTCGAAGTGTGTGTGTGTTTGTGTGTGTATCCTCATGCTGGTTGAAGTGGGCTGTCGTCCAGAAACCACCGCCAGCTATATATCTCGGGCTTCGACTCAGGTGGGCTATATAGGGATTTTGGTGCCCGACTCTACAACCACAATCCAATAACCACCGACACTTTCCTTCCATCGTGCAAATAAATCAGTCTCAAATCAAAATATAATCTTACAACATTTTACGTCAACTCGACCCCCTCAATTATTATTATTATTATTATTATGAGGTGCTGCAAAATCATACATGTGTTGTTCTTTATTACCAAGATATTTACTATGATGGAAGGAAAGTGTCGGTGGATATTTGATTGTGG